>SJOL01002664.1:103201-194539 GCA_004794785.1 Opisthorchis felineus
TTCAAGTAGAACATAAGGTTGACGGAAACTCGGGGACTGCGCCTACCTGATGAGCCCCAAGAAGGGCGAAACCGGTCGTGGGCTGTCGAAGAATTTCCAACAATCTTATGAGCAGTGTATTACAAAGAACTGATAATCAAAACAGGAGTGCGATTTAACACACATGGTTATCGGTTTCGTCGGCTCACTGTTATTGTTGGGTGAAGACGAATCGGGAGAAACAAAAGTTCTCGTATAATGCGACTGGTACAATCAAACAAGGGAAAAGTACTGAGAAAAAGGGTGAATTATTTAGGCTGAACTTCGTCAGGTAATATTCGCATAGTAGATTTATTAGGGGAACCAGTATGGTCGTGTTTGACAGAACGAAAATGAGACGAGACTGTTGTCACAAGAGCCGGTCTGCGGACGAGTGGACTGCAGTAAGAGCGTTGAAAAAATAATCAGTCATCCTCATGTTGCTTTGGTACGTTTCACGGCCCGTTCGCCGGGGCCCAGCCAGGAATTGTGTGGTATGGCGATAAAGCTGTTTCATACAGTGCGGAAGCCGTTGAAACGATCGAAATGAAGCTTGGAGTGCATACATAAAACTCGATTTTTTTTTACAAAGCCATGAAGATGCATGCATCTAGCTTTGGGCAGAAAGAAGCCATAAAGGCCTGACCGAAGCACTATACTCTCGAGAACAAATCAAGTACTCCAGTACCAAATGAATCCAAAAGCACTGGATCAATTAGAGACTCGGCAGCAGCGGAACTGAAGTGAAGTTCTCCGTGGATGACCATCATCCAAGCTCTGATTTGTGTGAACGTGAGAATCGTTTAGACAGGCTGGCGAGACGGATGGCTTGAAAATAAGTCACGCTGGCTACCTGCTGCGTTCCCACATCTGATTGTGCCATGAGAACTCCGTGGTTTGTGCCGAGGTGCACTTATTGCTTTGGGGAAGGGAAAGAGTTGTGAATCCTTCGGATGTCTGCCACATCAAAGCGTGAATAGATTCTTCGCGCAATTGGTTCTCTTCGAATTGAGAAAGATGCTCCCAAGAGCAGTTGGTATCAATGTCATTTGGAAGCAGTCTTGGATCCGTAGTCAGAGCACAATATCTACTAACACTTCATTACGATACCACGCTTACCAAGTCGTAGAGAATTCGCATCAAATTTGAGAAGGAATGTCAGTAGAACTACTCCATGGGGCAAGCCACATTCATTCACACAAATCGGCTCCGAGAAGCTCCCGGAGAAGCAACAGTCGCTACTATGAAAGCTGAAGGTTCAACTAGGCATAATCCATCTTGTACAACATGAATGGTATTTTATTCTAGGCAACCAAAAATAATCGGTGCAAAGTTAGCCGGAACAAGAACAAGGTACTGCCAGATTCTGACAAACCTAGATAGAAGCAGTGGAAATGTCAGTGTTGTGTTCGAATCTTTCAGTCAGCAGTTTCACACATCTACTGCTGGTGGATATCAAGGAAGTTACAGAAGGAGAGACTGAAACCCAGCTCCTAAAACAAACATGGAAGTTGTGATTCCAGTTCCCAATATGCCCTTCGTATTAGTTTTGAGACAGTATATCCAGAAATTCGGGAAGTTTGGCTGCATTTCCTACAAATAATGGCCAGATGTTATCAAGTCATCTGAAGGAAGAACATTTATCATGATGTGTCTGTGTATGTGTGTGCCCTTATTCTTAGATTAATCCTGTTGAGGGCTTCATTTCATCTTTTCACTATCGCCACATCAGAAACCAGACGAGGTGACTCATCTCTGGATCCAGACAATGGTGATAGGCGCCTTGCTAGAAGGCCCACGCAAGAATCCAGCTGTTTGGGTTTGATGCACACCTGGCAACTGCATCGGTTATTGAAAGCCTGACATTTAACAGCGGGTAGGTTTTTGCATCTTAATCATTACCCAGAAATATCTCTTTGTGAATGACATTTATAGCCAATTTACCGCAGGTGCAACACATTTGGAACTGGACATAAAGCGGTGTTAATTTATTCCAGTAAATGACCACGTACTAAGGCTTGGGAAACACCTGAGCATGATACACACCAGCAACAAAGGCTCGTGCTCCAGGTCCGAAGGTTAGTGTGCAGCAACCAGCAACCAGCTGGTAGCCAGTGAAGCTTTTGACTGGTTGCATCAGTTTGAATTTGATTATTGGATCAGCCCTGATAAGTTTTATTCCAACTCCTCCCCAGGTTAGTGAAGTTTTCCGAATTGGTTAACTATTTTTAACCACGCTGGATATGTTCCGCACCCCCTCCCCCACAAAAAAAAACGACAAAATGTTGTTGGTAACGAATTTAGCAAGACAAAATTCACATTCTAAGTTTTGTTCTGTTTGGCAGAGTTCAGCCAGGCTACGCAGTACATGTCTGACCTGTCCACCATTGGTTAAAAACACCAAAGAATTTGACCGCAAATGGTAATCTATTTCATTTCTCGTAGGGAGTCGTAATCCACGAAGCAGACGGCAAATGGTGTACCCCAAAATGGTTTCTGATATAAAGTCGGACAATTCCGCACTCACTCGGCAACTGTCATGAAGTATTCAGTGGAAATAAGGACAAGAACAGCGCCGAATAATGTATAAATGTTTGGTACTGAACACTATACCAGCTGTAAAACCAACGGTTGTTTGCCAAACTCTTCTGGAAGGAAGCGTGAGATTTGTCCAAACTGTTGCGGCCTTTTTTTTTCCACAATTACTAATGATATCTAGGACCTGGAACAATTTTCATCCTTCAATAGTACAGTGACTGGATGAGATGCATTTCATTTTACAGTCTTTGGTAGCGCCCACGGTCAGCAGGACATTATCCTGGATATATGTGTTGGAAAATGAGTTTTGCTCACGTTCTCAAGCGTATAATGCTTTTTCAGATTGTGGTCCATCCAACTTATCTTTTCCAAGGAGATACTGCTGAAAGATTTTACCATGAGTGCCAGTAAATTGGATTAGTAAAGTAAGACGTTGGCATCACCATGGATTTTTCAAGTCTCGTCTCCAGAATGGCGAGTAGTATCATCTTGAATCTTCGAATTTTTCGGCACCCAGGAAGCTTGCATTCTCCAGAATGAGATCCATCTGTTTAACGTCTTCCACGGTGTGCTTTCTCAAGTCCCCTGCCTTTGAGTGTTGGAGATAATTCTTCACTGCACCGTGTTCTATCTATGTCTGATCAAGCATAAATTTGATATTCTTAAACAAGCCCTCAGGGTGGATAAATCCCTAAATGTATTGTTATCTAAGGTGCGAATATGCACTTCTCCTCCGGTCCCAGATTGTATGAAGACGTTCTTGTGTACCGGGTCCACCCTTTCCACTCCTACATCCTGGCTGAAATATCAGGCAGTCATAACCTTTGAACAAGTCAATGACAGTACTTCTCCAGATAGGAAAACCTTCCTTTCGTATGTGGCCAGCTAAGCAACCAATAACGTGATAATTACAAATGTGACGCATCGAAAATGGCGTTGTAATCTTTTTTGACATATGCGGTTTGGTAGCGATGACCACTCCCCCGTTTGTTGAGGGGGACTTGCTGATGTCCGACATAATGAAAGCCTATTTACACTGTACTATACACTTTTTAGTTTAAGAGGTTTGTGCTGATAGTATGAGGAAATTTGCCAAATTTCAATTGAGATTTCGTCCTGTAAGTGGCCATATATCCTGTCTAAATGCGAATTATTCACAGCGCTGGTCAGCAGCTCGTTGCTGAACGACCAAGTGTCCAAACTACTAACCGGGAAGTCACGCGCTCGAAACTCTGTGTGTTTCGTGAGATGTGCACCGCTGATTATTCTCAATAAGGATAAAACAGCTATACAGTGTTTCTCAGCTTTTCAGCATAGAAGTTCGTTGTTTGTCTGTTTTCGCCAGACCCACTGATCCCAAATACTTGCTCTCCTTTGGGAAGTACAACAAACCGTGTCACTGAATACAAAGGACGCGCAGCCTGACCCGCCCAAAAAGGCGATGAAGTTAGGTGGTTTCCCTTGGTGCCCTGTCAGAAAACCTCAAGGAGTCTGTCTGATCGAGGTAGGGTCTCCCGTGAACCAGCAAAGTTGACGGTAGTTCATGCCCGGCGCAGCTGCACAAACCTCAAGGACCGACAGCACCCACCTGTGGTATGTGTCCGCGCCCGTTCACAAGACGAGAGAGGGAGAGACAGGCTATGTTAACGTACTTAGCCTCGGCCCGCTCTGAGCGTGCCCGGATCAGTTCTGTCGCTCTGGTAACGTCTTGGATCGTTGACTTTATGATCGAGTAAAAAAAAATAAGTGGTCACACTGGCAAGCTAATTTGAACTACTTAGCTCCAGAATAAAACCCGTGTATTTTTGTAGAAACGATAACGCATCAAATTCTGCTCCTAAAATTGTGTCAGTCGTTCAACTATTCAGCTAATATTGTCCTGCACAATGCCAGGATTTTCATACGCAATGAGTTCGGTACTTCCAGTGTAGTGTATATTGTCTACTGTCTTCTCTTCGGGGGGAATTTCCTGATATTCAGGGCTGTGAATTAGCTCCAGGAAGAATAATGACCTAAGTAGGTTTTTAAGGTAAATGATTGCTTAATGGATATAATCGGTGAGCGAAATGCACGGTGAATCCCGATGCATCGGTTAAGTTATGATCCTCCGTTGTCGTCTACGTAGGCTCTAAAGAAACCCGCTTTACTTTATACAGCTTATACTACTTAATTCCGAAACTAAAGAAACTTCACTTAATATCTTCACAACGGAACCTTGAGGCAGCCTGCCTGTTGCACATTATGAGAAATAATATCAACGTACTGTTGATAATGAGAGACTTCATCGAGTCTCCGACTCCAGAAATTTTATTGTGGTACGTAGACATTCGATCAAATTTATGTTCAAGTCAGGGATTGATTGTCTCACCTTCCGCTGACTATGCTTACCTGCTTAGCCTCAAATAAGACGAAACCAGTAGTGGGTTGTCTGCGGACTTTGAACGATCGTTCCATGCTACTCAATCAAGAAATCCGATTTGGGTTTGGGCCAATCAGTACTTACACTATTACACTATTACACTTGCATATCAGAATGTTATACACATCTTTGGGTTTCAATTAGAGGTCATTTTCAGAAGTTTAATGAAACTTACTTGGAGTCAGCATTGTTCTTAGACTGCGATAGCACTCAGCTCGTAGTGAAAAACTCAAAATACAAGCTAGGACAAGTTTCCGACGAGTCTGAACAGGTTATTATGGAGTGGAGACCGCGGACGTCATCTAAATTAATTCCGAGTAAGCCTCAAGGACCACTGGACTCAATGCAGACTTGTATACAAACAAGGGACTGACATTCACATGTGGGTTCCTTCCATAAGCGGCCTGATTTACTTGCCCCGGGTGAGCCAGTGCTTATCCCACGAATATATAGGTAGGCCTTGTGCTGAGCTGACATCTGTTTCCTGTCACACTGAACTGAGCCAAATCGTGCTGTGCACGATAGGTAGAGTCACATGCGATTTGTGCTGAGACGCCTGTGCAAGCAGTGAAAACCTGGAGGATAGGGCTGAAGGAGAACAGAAACGAACCGTTCAGAAATCATCAGCATGCTGGCACAAAAGAGGTCAGCCCAAACTCAATAGTGTCCGCTTTGCATAGACTGGAGGCCTGCATCACCAATAAGCCAAACCCAGGATGTACCCTCATAACGCTCTGTAGTCAGTCTTTGTATGAACTGATTCGGTCCACGTGACGATGTTCACGTTCAGTGCCGTCTCAGATTCAGCTATCTGATAAACTCAGAAAGCCCAGACAGACAACCAGGCGGGTAAGGACTGATAGACCACATGTTTAACGGAGTTTCCGTCCTGTAAGTGAAGCCAACCTATGCCGAAAAGGCAAGAAGCACTGTCCAACTGGCTTAACCTTATCTGGAATCATCAACAGTGCGCATTTCAACAATCTCCGGGCGATACGAATGGACCATATGTGGACCAAACAACACAGGATTGTTAAATCGGATAAACCTTATTCTAGCTTTCCCGTTCCGAGCTTCTATTTATAGTGTAAGATGTATCGTGTAGGGAAGAATGAGGAATGTCCCTCTACTGGATCATAAAGTAAAAGGGTTAAGTGAATCTTGGGGAAAGTTCGACTCTAACTGTGTTCCTTGGCTAAATGAAACAAGTATTTTACACGAATGCAAAATTCGCGAATGAACTCTGGGGTAAGAATTGCCTGGTGAAAAGTGTCATTATTTGATCAGTGACAGCCTTGCCCGGAACCCTTAATTGTCGTCGTTATTTAAGCAAACGAAGGACAGGGAATGGAGGGTTACTTTCCTCTAGTTCTGTCAATGAAGTAGCTTACAACAACTTTCAATTTACCCAAGCGATTTGCACCATTGCCAAGTTGTAGGCCAACATTTTGTGTTATGGCGCCACACATGCTGTTGTAGCGGAGGAAGGACACAAATACAAGAGAGAGAGAGAGAGAGAGAGTTACATTCGTAATGCGCATAGTCCGATGCGTAGATTGGCACCGTAAAACTTGTTTGTCAGTGTTGCTTATACTAACCTGCAAATACCATGTTAGAAAGCTGTGCAAATGATCAGCAAAAAGAACCAGTGTACACGCGACGTAAATGAGGATCGATCGAGATAATTATGGTATTATTAGAGATAATTTTTGGTGATCACTCGCGCCTTACCGTGGGCTTGTCGTTCTGAAGAAGCCGCTTGGATTAACCCACGTTTACCACTGAGCATGTCCGAAATGATCTTGCCTGATCTTGCCAAAGTTTATAAGTCAATGTATGAATGCAGCTCGTTAGGATTCTCAACAGCTTCTTCTATTCTTACCAAATGTTTATACTTATTCTGACCCCTTCCTTTTCGCAATGTAGTCTGTCCGCAACATTTTAGTGTCGAGTGTCTATACGTATGCATACGGGGATGTTTGTGCAGAGTTCTTCTCATTGGTTCATCAGGTAGACGTGAGATGATCGGCCCGCCGATCTCAGTACTAGGTGGGATCCTGGGTCTAAGTGATTAAACGACTGTGAAATGACCAATGAGATTGGCCCATCGATTTTACCACCGAGACCAATCAGGTCTATGGTTGTGAACATTGCGGCTGTTTTTCAATAAACAAGGGATGAAGATCACGATGGAATTTAGGAATTCAGCGGACTACGCAAAATCACACCACAATCATCCTTTTATTTAAGACCCGTTAGGGCAAAAGAGGTTCAAGTCATTCCCTGTTGTGAATCAAGAGGCTTTTGTTCACTTAGTTACAAGACAAACTGTTCCTGATATAAATTGAGCTTTGATGTATTGGCGCGTGATTGCTAGGTATCCAGTGAATTTCAATAGGATCAGTTATGTGTTACAAATCGGTCCTCATCAGTGAATGCATTTGTTCATGTCGATTGTTGCTCTGATTATCGCGCGTATTTAAAACGTCTAGGTAGATTACGTTACATCGAATAAATGTTTGAATAATCCTTCCGAATCATGTGTGGTATGTGTCAAAACAAACGCACTGTTTGAACACCATACCGTTTTTGACCTTTTTGCTAAGCACTACGCTGAGGTAAACAGTTTCCATCCACTTTTGTTTTCCCCACCCGGGGAATGTAATAAACAGAGGTAGAATTACACACAAACAAATGCAAAAATGTGTTTGGCGCCCCCTCCCAAAGGCCTATTTGGACACACTCTATCGACGCCTCGGCACGGAATCTTAGCCCAAGAGGGCACCTGAAAAGCAGTTTACCTTTAAAGCATGTGAGAATATCTTGCATCTGTAACGAGTGTCGCCACTCTCTTATAACCTTTATATGAGAACTGTTTTGCGCAGAATTATTTCGATGAACACCTCAGGTGATGGTGTGACTCGTTGCGTGGAACGTACCACTACGTACATCGACATTCAGTAAGGCAACGAGACCTAAACAGCAATCGCAAACAAGCATTTGGTCGTGTATAGAATAGAAGGCGTAAAAATGAAAAAACGTACTGGCAGCGGATTTAGGTCAGGCGATTTAGCACGTGACAGTGTTTGGCCTTCGCGCAGGACGCTCAGTATATCATAATATCAACGGGAGATTCAGCTGACAAGCAAGTGAGTAGCCCGAGTTAGCACCGAGTCAATTTATCCTCAAGCGTAGGTACACATCAGTTTAAATGCAGAAAGCAAGAGTGATAGAAACTTGAAGACTAGACTTTCCTGATGAGGTCCAAGAAGGGAGAGACCGGTAGTGGATTATCCACCCCATATTTGGTGTGACGTCGAGAAAAATTGGTGAGTACTTATTAAACCACAAAGAATAAAAAATAACTGTGTACATTGCAGGGGAAGAATTGTTCACTGGAACACCATGAACTGGAAGAACCGGGTCCCAAATCCAACCGAATTGAAGTTAGATTCCCTTCTATGCCACAGCTGGCAGACCTATTCGGGTCAAGAGAGCTCAGTGGTTAAGGGGTGAGCCCACTGACCGGAAGGCCCGTGGTTTGAACCCAACCCATCTCGACAGCTACTGTCTAGGTTTGGGCAACCTGGCAGTACCTAAACCCTCACGCTTCCTTTGGGTGGCATGACAGCTATGTGGCGATAGGTTGCTACAGATCAACCATTTATACCGTACAACGATACCAATCAGTAAAATTTTAATCAAAGCCACTTCCTGTAAGAGAAGAGCGTCTCTTTTAATCGACTGCACCCTAAACCAGCTACTCAAGCCTATCACGCCCCGCTTCCCATTCACCCTGAGTCATCCAGTAACCTCGTGTTTTTTTCGGACTTTTCTGAAACTTTGACGAAGTCATACTGAAAATTACTTGGAGACATTTGGAGTGACTGATAAAATGCATTTCTATGCAGTGTATCAATCTGAATGATCATACCCCAAGTTCAATAAGTAGAATGTCAGAGCACGGGTCTACTACACATGTAACGGTGTACGCTACTGATGAAGCGTACGAGTAGTATCTGGTCAAGTAGTTTAAAGCACTATCCCCACATATGATGATGGATGGTTGACTTGCAAACTGTCGAACATTTTCACAGTGTTTGTTCATTTTCTTTTAGTATCCAAATAACCTCCAAGAAACCTCAGAGGGACGCTTGGGGGTGCCGGTTTCTCCAAAAACTCTGTGCAAATGTGGTTTTTACTCTCGTGTCTGATACTATATAGGCGGCATGTTCATTTTCGTTAGCAAACAGCTCTGCGCTTGAAGGCGCTTTTCCATTCAAATATAGAGTACACGCGTTAGAAGCGAGTGTTAGGTTGAGCTATTTGTGTCGACCTACTTTAATGGGACGCTCACTAGACCCGATGTCGAGTCGAAACGGCTGCTTACTGGTCAGGGTCTGGATAACCCTTATGCGAATATTATTGGTGCTCAATAGTATACGGGTGAACTTCACACTAGATGCAACAAATTTCTGGGTCAGGATTCTTGAAATGAACCAATGATGGCCCGTCAAAATTGGTTCCGGAGGATTTGCGGGAGAAGGGGAGTAGAACAGATTGTGATTTGTCTGAGGTTTATTGTCGGCGCACGGTAAAGAATTTACACAGTCAAGTTAATGATTTTTGCAGCAGTTCCCGGGAGTGCCCAAATAAAGCAAAAGTACACAAGCTTTATGTTGCTGCACTCCATGCGATGGTCCACTACATGTACATCAAAACGAAGCTCTTTCTCCCGGTGAACCGAATCATGTGGGACCAACCCAGATGGTGCTGTATCCAAATCGTTTTTTGGGTGGTCACGTTGATCACGTTGACTATCACCCGCTAGTTTGAAATAAACCAGTAGGGTGATTGTGAAAGAAAACGCGGGTAATGCGCATGCCACATCGTATGTATAACACGGAGTGTTCAAAAGATGACATCAACTAAGAAGTAAATTTGAACAGGCAGAGTAATTACAACTGGTGTATTTGTACGCACATGTTCTAGCGGAAATTACTGACCCAGTATGAATTTAGTGGTCAGGAAAAAAACTGAAATCCTAAGTACTTATTTATATACCACCTTGATAGAGTTGCTCAAGAACTGTGTATAGGTTCATTTTGGTTTGACGTCAATGACCAATTAACGGAGAGGTTGTCCAAATTTTCCAGATCCTACTGATTTTGAAGACCGAAATGCATGAATGTTTCCAAAAACTTTCGTTTTCAGATTATGATTTTGCAACGGTTTAGTCACACCAAGAACTACCAGTTTTCATCTCAGAAAAAAGTAACTCCTCATCTGAGACGCCTTTAATCAAGGATGAGGTCATCACCAGATCTTGTACCTCAGACAGCGTGATTAGGGACGAAATTTTGGAAGTGCAAGTTGACCACAGAACTTCTGCCAAATCCTACAGCGTTGACTTACAGCCGGAAAATTCAGATCTCCATGGATTTTTATGAGATACCTGCTGCTGATGGTTCCCAACAATAGTGCTTCTTCGCTTTTCTGCACTGACGAACTCCACTGGCTTGGTAAAATCTCAGTTGATTTCAAGCTGTAGGACGTTCAGCCATTTCAGAAAATCGACTGTCGGGACCGATTTCTTGATTTCTCTATGGTTTTATGGTAGTGTATCACATAAATAATAAACCACAGTATTCTTTTATTGTTCTCTTATGAAGGCAAGGGTAACGGGAGATCTTCTGCCTAGGAAAAGCCCCAATGAGAAAAGAGTCAAAGTTTACGTGATTTCGTCCCAACAGGGATCGGTATCCATGTTTGTGGACCCTGGTTTTTACTGAGAGTCACTCATGGACACGACATTTTAGAAGAACAAGAGACTGGTTGACTAGTGCTGATCACCCACCTTATTCGGGAGCCGCAAGAAGTGAATGGATGACTCAGTCCACTTGTCGAGTCTGCTTTTAGTTTTGTGAAAATTGATAGCCGAGTTGGTGCAACCATTTTCAGAAGTTCTGAAGATTCAGGACAGGACGTTGTAGACTTTGTAAATAATCACAAAAACTTTCGGAAATCAGATGATGCGCCAAAATAATGTTGCTTCCAAAATCAGTTTGAGTACACAAGGACTGTCTATGGAAAACCCAAATTTTAACGTGGTTCACTCACCTCCCCTGTATTATTGATTCACTTCTGCTAAAAAGCTCTCTACCAGACGGCGTATGCTGTACGTTCATCCAAATTTAATGGCCCGTTGGTTGGTGCACTCACAAGCGGTTTGAATTTTTGTCAACAAATCTAAAAACTACGCAATCTAACGTGTCATCTGACGCGGTGATTTGATTACAAGAAAATGCAGCTTTTCGAAATGCATGAAACAGTTACTACTATGGTTCAAATATTCCACTCAAAAGACACGAAAGGAATTGTTTAGCTGCTGACACTACAGGGGTGTGAGAGCGATCCCACCTGAGGTTTCCATTGAGTTTGTGGCTACCACATTTCTGACAGCTTTATCTGACATTTGCAAGTGGATAATCTGTACAAACACCCAAAACTTTGGATGAGTTTCACTTTCCAGGAAGCGGGAGACGTCTTTACGTTCTAACAAGAAAAAAAAACGATTACTTGTTTTTCGCACCATGTAATATGATTTGAAACGCAAGTGTAGAAAATAAAATTCCTAAAAAAGTAATACAAGCAATTCATCAGAATAATTCAAATCATACATTCACAGTAACATTAGGAGCAGCATACTATGAACGTAATTACCAGCAGGTAGCATTGGGTCAAGTAGAATAGAAGGACACCTCGAATACCATGCCAACTAAAACTTGAGGCAGCTCTTTTGCACCATATTCATCTTATGATAATATAAACGAAAGATATGACTGATAATCGGCCGAACCCTCTGTTCACACGGAGTTGATTTCAGGTGTGCTTGCTTACTATCTGCGTTTAAGTAGGGTTAGACTAACACGATGAGCTCCAAGAATGGCGTGACCGGTAGTCGGCTGTCGAAGTGATCCTCATAGGTAGTGTTTTTTCGCAAGAGAGATTGTTGCGGCGCTCAATTACGACACCAAAAGGAATCATCAAATGAATATTTTGAGCCGGAAGAACTGGGCTTCGACAAAAACGATGTTAACTTCCCATCACTCTCTAGACTTAACCACCGACTCTGATCAACACGAGCTTTTTACCGACAATCAGCACTTACTATGAGTATTGTCACACAAAGTAAAATAGTTCAATAGGTTTAACATCATGCCAAATAAAACTTGAGGCAGCACTTTTACAATACATCCAGTTGGAGAACATTATAAACAAGAGATTCAGTCGAATCTCGGTTGGGCACTTCCTCAGTACCAATGTAGGTTGAAAAGTAGTGTTTGTCACAACACACGCGATGTGGCGCTCATGTAGGGAATAAAGCTGATGGATACCTGGGGACCAGGCCTACCTGATGTGCTGCAAGAATCACCAAACCGGTAATGGGTTGTCGAGTGTTTTTCAGTAACCTTATAGGTAGCACCGTCTCGGGAAAACGACACTGTGGCTGATATGATGCCTTCTGAGCTAAGCAGCTTGATAAGCCGTCNCATCTTATGATATTATAAACGAAAGATATGGCCGATAATCGGCCAAACCCTCTATTCACACGGAGTTGACTTCAGGTGTACTTGCTTACTATCTGCGTTTAATTAGGGTTAGACTAACACGATGAGCTCCAAGAATGGCGTGACCGGTAGTCGGCTGTCAAAGTGATCCTCATAGGTAGTGTTTTTTAACAAGAGAGATTGTTGCGGCGCTCAATTACGACACCAAAAGGAATCATCAAATGAATATTTTGAGCCGGAAGAACTGGGCTTCGACAAAAACGATGTTAACTTCCCATCACTCTCTAGACTTAACCACCGACTCTGATCAACACGAGCTTTTTACCGACAATCAGCACTTACTATGAGTATTGTCACACAAAGTAAAATAGTTCAATAGGTTTAACATCATGCCAAATAAAACTTGAGGCAGCACTTTTACAATACATCCAGTTGGAGAACATTATAAACAAGAGATTCAGTCGAATCTCGGTTGGGCACTTCCTCAGTACCAATGTAGGTTGAAAAGTAGTGTTTGTCACAACACACGCGATGTGGCGCTCATGTAGGGAATAAAGCTGATGGATACCTGGGGACCAGGCCTACCTGATGTGCTGCAAGAATCACCAAACCGGTAATGGGTTGTCGAGTGTTTTTCAGTAACCTTATAGGTAGCACCGTCTCGGGAAAACGACACTGTGGCTGATATGATGCCTTCTGAGCTAAGCAGCTTGATAAGCCGTCAAAATTACGGCTTCTATATTTACGGACTGTTACAGTTTCTTTATGTGGCAGTTCCATCTTTGCTCACGTCATGCGGACTTCCCCATCTCGCTACGCAACTTCCCTCTTCGTCTGTCAGACCCATCCCCATGTTCACCCAGGTTGACAATATTCACACCATCCACATGTACTGCTCTCCACCTTACACACCCATTCACACCACTGCCCGTTAACGTGACCTCTGACCTCGCAAAGTGAAGATGCAGGATTTATGGATGAGAGTCGATTGTTGCGGATGGCGGGATTGATGAGACGAGTCAAGACGAGCAGAAGTGTGTTTCCCAGTGAGTCCTGATCCCAAACAGCATCGCGATATCCATCAGGGACTCGTAGCGGAACGCTAACAAGATTCAAGAATGCAATATCACAGTCTGCAACATCTGTGTGCGAGACATAAGTTAGCTGCCCAGAGTTACAGATTCCATACAGAATAACTGTAAGAGGATGGCCTAAAGCAACCTCGCAACTATGTGGAATGCAAGTCTATAGTTCGCGTAGTCATCCAGATCTGATGAACCCATTTATATAACACAAAAGCGGAGCGTTCCTTTGCTGTTCTGACACGAATTGTGAGCCTTTCCACACAGTGCATGAGAACGTGATACGACAATCAAGGTCTGGCTGGTACCCTTTTCTGATGTCGTTGCTCCAAGAGCTTCTGAAAGTGATGTCCCAGCTTAAGAATATCATCGGTTAACGGCAACGTATTTACATAACTATAAAACAGGAAAAGTCATGAATCGTTTGTGAATGCATGTGATCTTTCAGGGGATGTTTTCGTTGAAAAGTCGAGTTCGCGGATAAGTGAAATTTCAGAGCTAAGATAAGATTCATTCTGGCTTTATTACCTGTCCACTTCCACCGAGTGGAGTACTACAAGCTTTTTTACTGCACAGAGATGGATTACGGAGAAAGGGGAGCCCGTAATCAGGGTTGCTGTATTAATTGCAGCAAATTACATGAAAACCGCGCAACAGAAAACGTCGGGTAGATTGTGATGGTGGACAATAAATGTGCGTTTGAGAAGCTTAATGTTTTAGACATTCGGGGATGCAGATAATGACTGGTCCTGATGAAAGCTCTATCCGCATTATCGTCCGTTTTCTACCAGACCCATTCCCATGTTCAGTCAGGTTCGCACCATCCACATGTGTTGCTCTCCACCTAACACACCTATTCACACCGCTATCCGTTAACGTGACCACTGACCTTGCGAGGTAACCTTGTTTGTCTGGTGCTTCTCAGTGTCTCAGATGGTCTTATGTTGTCCATATACTGATTTACAACCAATGCGCTTGCATGATCGCTGATTCGCTTCCCAGCTTCTGAGTCTTCACTCTTGTGTACTTCGGGTGTATAGTGCGTGGGTTAGATCAGGACGATCTGGTACCGTTTGTAATCCCCAGACTGTCGCACTTAACAAGTTGAGAACATGAGCACCGTTGAATCTAGGTTCTCTCTGTGACTACTCCAAATCCGTTCGTCAAGGCCATCCGTCAAAAGCGCTTTAAACGCTGTATTGTGACAAAGTCAACATTCGGAGAAATAGACAACTAGTTGACGCATTGTGCTTGGCGATGTATAGCCTTCGCGATTTGTCAAACAGATCTGTCGAAAACCCGTCTAGCCACGTTAGTCATATTACAGCACAGACCTGATGCCGGTAGAAATTGCACCATGTCTAGACTTCAGTGTGAACAACACCCCAGGGAAATACACTCATTTGCAAACAAATTTGGTTTTGCGAGAGACTCACCTGGAACGGAACCCAGTTGAATATGTCGTTTATGTATAGCGATATCTCGAATATCGTACCAACTGAAACATGAGGCGGCCTGGTGCAGCACATTCAGTCGCTTAAAAACATGATAAGCGAGAGATTCAGCTGGGTTCCGTTCCAGGTGGGTCTCCCGTCAAAACCAAATTGGTATGCGAATGAGTGCAAAAAGTATACGTTTTATTTTACTGGCTTATCTGATATTCAACATATCATCCCAAGGCGTTTCACTTCTACCTTGTATACTTTTGAATAGTACTCCAACTACACCTATCTGTGTAGGAGACGGCAGCTTTAGAGGCACTGCGCCACATTTACCATAAAGGTCGCAACCAAATTTGTTTGCAACTGAGTGTATTTCGCTAATTTCGTGCAATTTGGTTTCAAGTAGAACATAAGGTCAACGGAAACTCGAGGACTGCGCCAACCTGATGGGCCCCAAGAAGGGCGAAACCGGTCGTGGGCTGCCGAAGAATTTTAGCAACCTTATGAGTAGTGCATTGCGAACACCCCAGGAACATTTTGCAACCAGTAAAAATGCCGTTCCTGCAGAGGGCTAGGGCAAATAAGTTTGTGTGTTTGTGTATTCCGCCATTTGGTGTCGTACATTGGACAGTCTTCAGGTAAGCTCGGAGTATGAATCAGCGGATAAAGAGGACTATCGAAAACCATCGTCCTCCTTTTAGAATTTAGCACGGCAGTAAAAAATTCAAAGGGATCATTCGTGTAGGTCAGAGATGATTACAAATCATGACCTCCATTGGCCGTGTCATCGGTGCTGTGCGGATGGCGATTTCGTGACATCTGGCTAGCTCATTCCCCTTGTTTTGCTTTATGTCCCATTACCAACAGTTGCACCCCTTAAGGTGGAAGCATAGAGTGAAGTTAGCAGTCCAAATCACAAAGCCCTTTTAACCAATGAATTACAGTACCTCGTTGAATCTCGGACCTTTTGAACCAAAGCTGCATACATACAAAGTCCAGAAAGACGTTTTCAATTAGTTTTTAGTTAGTCGGGAAACAGTCAGTGGGTGGCCGTCTCCGGGAGACAATGAAAATCCATTTCCTTTGACGTTTTATTTTGGTCAACTATTATTTGGTATCTGCCAAATCAATTGGCTAACGGTTGAAGATACTATGTTTCTGGCCAGTACGTACGCAACAGATTAATGCTGTTAATCGATTATGATGTCACATCGTGCTTGCTTTTGAAACAGCTACATTTTCTCCACAGTCTTTCGGATTCCAACCTAGATACGTGCTGTTGGAGGAGAGAGTTACTTAGGGGAAGATTGTGGTCATTATGTAAGTGGGCCTGAATAACCTAAAGGAAAACATCATGAAGTTTTGTTTGGACAGTCCGGGTTCGAATCTGCCCATTGGGGCATTCCAGCTGGCTGAGGAACCATGTCTTAAAGTGCTTTACCCTTGTTATCTCGTCGCTGGAAGATGGCAAAAGCTTTTGCACAGTTGTTTGCGTTTGGATCTAGGGTTTACTGGGCTACGTTTGCTTTGACACAATCCTCACTGTACCCCGTTGTCACTTTGAAAGAAATAAGGTGTAGTATATAATATGTAATAGTATACTGTATATATGCCAGTACAAACGAGGTACGACTAAGATATCAGACATTGCATATCATACTAAAAAAACTCACAAGGAGTGCTCCTTGCCAAGTTGTTACTTAGTTCGCCTCGAAACTGTTCCAGTAGTGACTGCTCAAGGCATGATGTTCTGTCCACTTGAATTCTTCTTGTTGTATATTCAGTCTGTCCAACCAAACTGGCCGTCTCGAGCTTGCGTATTTCAAACACCGAGGACCGAATAATGTTCGCTTGAGAGTTTAGATCCTCAAATGTAAATTAGATGTTTACTTTTTCAAATTACTCATTATCCACCCCCAGCAACCCCTCTTTGTAGTGACTTTGCATTTCTTGACGTCCCAATCACAAAGAATGACGAGTAGGTTGTCTATCACAGTGTCCGATCATTGAATTTAGTGTTTCAGAAAAGCCTGAAACGGTAAGGAATCTTGTTATAAGATTTCGGATTTTGAAGGTGCAGAAAGCATACCGAAAAGTAAGAACAACTCCGATATTCTGTTTAAAATAATCTGCGCGTACAATAGTCTCTAACAATCCCAACCTATTGATCTCTCTCCTTATGTGATTTCGTGGTCCCTTAGAGTGTGCACTCGATGATAATCTCGATGGCAAAATTGAACAGAAAACAAAAAGGGGACAACCCTGGCGGTGGATAAAACGGATGAGGACCATCATTTTCTTATCTGTGGTCGACCGAGAGGCTACATTGAAAGGCAAGGTTGCTGACTACTGTTGAAAGGAACCACTTTTTCAGTGAGAGCATAAGTGAGTTTTATCTAGTGGAAAATAGGGCAGCAAAATTCCCCGCCAACTTTGCCTTGCATTACGAGTGGAACTCCACCGATTTGCCTGTTTGTGGCATTGTTATGTAGATTAAGTCAACAAATAACTAGAGAGAACGTTCTCTCCGAACAAACCACACAATACCAGTTGGTCTACTGACTACGGTCAGCGCGGTATCCTCGAAACATACCTAACAAAGATGGCAATTTGACAGGTATAGCTATCAATGTATATGTTGCGTAATACCATTGGATGACTGAAGACGATGACTGGCATGAAACTCGGGGTCAAAAAACGCAGAATCTGCTTTTCTTCAAGCTCACAGTTGCTTACATTTATGTTAGTAGATTGGAGTCCAAACAAACAATTCTTCCCGGTCTTCCGCTAAGATTCGCGCGACCTTAAATTTCGCCAATCCTTCTGTCCAAACTAGGTCAGGTGATGTTGCATCATTTGGCAGCGGCTAGAAATAGAACTGCAAAGGTAAACCTGACCGATAAAGAAGTAAAATTCAGTCACCTGGCTCTTCTCTGTCGCCGTCGTCCTGTCAAAACCTCCCATTGTCACGTGGTTCGTCCATATGAGCACTTGCTTCCAGGCAAACGGTAAGAATACAAAATATTGTTAAAACCTGACAGTCAGCAATAGTATACATGCGCCAAATAACATTAAACGATACCAAGATTAAAGCTCATCATCCGTGAAGATAATCAGCCGATCGGGCAATTCATCATAAAGCACGGGAATCACGTGACTCTAGTCCGATCACTTTGATTGGTTGCTGACATTTACAACGGTGGTGTATACTTGGGTCAGTACTGAGCCGTTTCGTCAGCTGTTCTGGTAGGACTATAAACCACTGTCAATTAGGCATATGCCTACCACATGTCATCACTGCTAAAGGGCTAACTGAACAAAACTGTGTCCCCCAAACTAGCCTTCCTAAGACGGCTGAACTCAGGATATCAACTGGTACACATAATTATGGGTTAGTTTACTCGGATCAGAAAGGAATACTTTAGTGATAGGGATATTATGTTCCAGAAAAACTCGCTGGATAACACGCAGTCAAAAGCTGTTTGCTCTATCCGTACTGTGTTCTGGAACACTGTAAGGCACTTCTGTACTTCGCATTCACGTTTCCGTAGAAATTATAACGGTGAGTTCATACCAAAGCAAGGAAACACTGGGCTCGAATTATGTTGTTATTAGAGCCCAGGAGCCGTGCCGTGGTTTCAACTCCGGATACCTGACATGCGAGGCAAGTGCGTTGCTAATAGTCCACCAGCTCATGCTGGACACAACTGAATTATCACCTCTGCCTAGGCGAACATGTTCACGCTTCAGCGGTGTGCTCAGTTTGCCCAACACCTCGAACGATGACCCAGTGACTGTCCTGGTTGTGTCGGTCGACTGCCCCACCTGTCATAACTTTCCAGTCAGGTAACACAAAGAAGGGAGGGCTGTTCATAAGAGAATGATGTGAACGCGAATTCTACAGATCCCGCAACCAACTAAAACTAGTTCTGGATTCTCATCCAGGGTGAAAATCAAGGCACATCAGACAGGGTTATGGATCATGTGACAGGCATAGCAGATTGACTTAAGAAATCAGCATCTAAGAAATACCTTGAAGACAAAAACGGCCTATTCGACTCATGCCTTCTCGCATAATGAGAACACCATGCTTGTTTCTTTGGAAGCAATGTCTTGAATCAGTAGTCATCAAAGGAGCTGTATCGCCCACTGGGTGGGAACGGGGAGTATTTTCCGACTTCGCTGAGTGCCGAAGTGAACAGAATGGTGTGATGGTTCTCTACGCGGAAGCAAGAAATGACTGACCATAAATGAGCGCGCACACCATATTGTCAGTTCATCCCACCAACTTATCAAACAAAGCATTCGGCATTTACCTGCACCAAACTGTTCCTTTTTCATCCCGGCAAAATTGATAACATCACTTTTGAATAGTGCTGTGTCAATCTCGCATAATCCGTCAGTTGCCACCGGCGCTGCAACGCCAGTATATGATCCACAGATCAGATACACACCGGCATCCAGGAAAACCTTCACTAAGTGGCTCACACAAGCATGCCGTAGCAGCATTAATCCAGTCTTAATCAATATGGCCGATGTAGCTAAAACGACGACGATTCGGACAGCGGTATGGACACAGTTTGATCAAATAAGACTATTTCCATCCATGTTTGTTTCGTGAACTCAGTTAGCGAAACGAAACACGCAAAACAGTGACATGTTTACGAACATGCACTACATATTCGACAACGGTCAAATTGAGTGACACCCTAAACCAGGAAAGCTCTGGCTAAAAAAATAATGTAGGTTTACGAGTCGTCTTATAAGTCTAGAGCACAAAGGTGTCATTCGCCCCCCGATGGATATTATTGTTGAATGAGGGGTAAGCATTCGGAAAAAGACCTGCTTAACCTTTGGGCCATATTCAGCAAACATGCAAGCTCAGCCCAACGCTGGGGAATCATCGTGGTCATCCATGGAGCACGTTGTGATGTGGTAGAAAACTAAAATCAATGAGGATTTCGGGTCACACATAGTTAGTCACATGTTGATGAGCCCCAAGAAGGGCGAAACCGGTCGTGGGCTGTCGAAAAGTTTTTAGCGACCTTGTGAGTAGTTTCCTGTATGCAAAGTGTACTGCAATATCGCGAATATCGTACCAAACGAAAAATGAGGTGGCCTTTGTGCAGCACATTCAGTTGAAGAATATCATAAACGAGAGATTCAGTTGAGTCTCCCGTGAAAACCAAAATGATTTGAAAATGAGTGTATTTGTCGTAACCATTCTTAGATTCATTTAGGCTCCTTCTCCTATGGAGCTTCCGAACAACAAGCATCTCTGACCCTCTCATCCTCTGGTAATCGACTTCGACTACATCTCTGAAGTCATCTTTGCAATCTTCCACATTCCAAGGATCCGCTCAAGAAGGAGAACCACTTGATGAGCTGAACATTTAAATGCCACTTAGGATAACTTTTCAAATGAGACTTGAATGATACTCAAGCGAATCTCTTCAACCGAAGAAGATTGTTCATCAACACTAAAGCAGTACCCTAATGCTGAACTGCAACAACTCCACAACATTGGTCAAATGACTATCATTCTACCTCTACGATGCCTTAGTCCCAAAGTAACGCATCATGGCCCAGCACAAAATTTTGGTAATGCACCTAAGCAACGTCTTCATAGGGTGATGAAATGGCCAGCTTACATAAAAAATGCTATATGTATGTATGTGCTAGTCGGCTATACCGAATGGTTTTAATGCTGGCGGCTGAATTGTTCACTTTTTGCCACCATTCGTGGGGACATCGTTAGAACGTAAGGGTAGCGGGGAGTTTTTGGCTGGAGGCATGCCATCAGTGTGACGTTCATATTAACTTGCTTCCAATTCACAGAATCATTGGTCTTTCAGGTAGTCGGCTTCATCAGTGGGTTCATTGGATTGAGTTCAGACAAAGCCTACACAGAGAAGCACGGTTAAACTACAAAGCGCAAGCACTTAACTCCGCACTGATGTTAGCATCTCATGCAGCAAGCTCAGCGAATAATTCACCCAGCATCCACACTACTTGGTGCGTTACATGTAGAGAGGCTGCAGCTTGTATTGGAGCCAAAAAAATACTTAGTGATGAAACCTGAGGTGTGATGCCATAGTAGTTTCCTTCTAGTAAAAGCAACTTCCGCTGAAAAACTTAAACCCCCAAACACCAAAACAGGCTGTTTCTGCGATCATTTGCTATCTGGAAAGTGAGATTCCGGTTCTTTGACGGCTGGTTGCGTGGCCCTCGTACACGTCATCAGTAGGCATCCGTGTCCAGAAACGAACGAAGTCCTACCAAATTGTACCAGCTGCGAATACGATCAAGTTCGGTGCCAAAATGATCATATAATGAGTCACCTCTCGAAGCAAAGTTTGTTCCTGCTCGCACATTTTCTAGGCACTTCAAAGACACTCGGCCCTCTCGAGCAGTGAATTTTACGGCAACTCTACGCAATCCTTTGAGAACTAAGGAATTTGTGGAACATGTGATGAGTAACAACGAGTGGAGAAAGATGTATTCGACTCGCCTGACCTCCACTGGGCGTTTAACAGTATCAGCCTGCAAAGTAACCAAGTGGTCGCTAAAGTGACAAGCGATAGTGTAACCATTGTGGTGATCAAAAGTCCCGGTAATGCCCAAGGAGAGCACAGTGGATCTCACCTTCTGGCCGCGCATGAACCAGCAGTATCCACACAGCCAAAAAGACATGCATACGCCGGTCTTTCCACCACTGGTTTCTGTTGCAAGTCTCCAAATAGCTCTCCAAATCACAACTGCTTCGTACTGGGCGTTGGTTCTCAGCGAAGATTAGGGCTTTGCAAGTTATGCAGGCACGTCGAAACGCCAACGAACGGATTGAAACAAAACGTTTCACTCGTACAGGTTCGATGCTGTTGAGAAAGCAGTAAGACATCTGATTTTATTGTTATTCATGATGTATGCACCTACTTTGGGTTGGCTATTTGTGGAACAACAAGCAAGGAGCGCAGTACCTTTTAGCAACTGAACGACCAGATCATTTTGTGTTTTTCCACGATTAATCAACTCAATTATGTGTCACACATATTGCACAGTCTATTTGACCTCATTCGTACCGAATATGGTGCGGATATCCCATGCGCTTTCTTTTCTACCAAGTTCGTTCTAATTAAAGGTACCCATTCCATAGCCAACACCATGGAAATGAAAATACTGTCCTCATGAACGGTCATCAACGAAACAAAAATATTACTTCGTGTCTTCATTGGCAGCAAAGTTGTTTTTCATTCGCATCGTTTGCAACTTATTATTTGAGGAAAGAGCAGACAAGTTTTTTGCGGTCTTGCGTACTTTTCATAGGTTTTCAGGCAGCCACCAAGCCATGATGGGGAATTTATTAGCTGCTTTCCAAGACCCTGTATACATTCTCCCCCCTGGTATTTTTTTGAGGATAAAATCTCAGTGGACGTAGGACAGGTTCTCATTAAAAAGTACTCCGAAGAGAGGCTACCCCTGAAGAGAACCCACAAAAGGCATTCCTCATCAGGGACTTAATAAAATTTCGCACCTCCAGAGAGACAACCCACTGTTTCCCAATGTCAACCATTTCATTAGGAGCAACTAATTTAGGGTGATCTTCATGAACGAGACTACTCGTAGGGTTCCTGGAAAATTGTAATGCACTACTCATAAGGTTGCTGAAAATTCTTCGACATCCCACGACTGGTTTCGGCCTTCTTGAGGCTCATCAGGAAGGCGCAGTCCCCGAGTTTCCGTCAACCTTATGTTTGCAACTGAGTGTATTTCGCTAATTTCTGGAAAATCTTCGACAACCCACGACCTTTTTTGCCCTTCTTTGTGCTAATCAGGTAGGTACAGTCTCCGAGTTTCCGTCAAATTTATGTTCTACTTGAACCCAAATTGCACGAAAATCGCCTAGTGCACTCATCTGCGTACCAAATTTGGCTTGCACGAGAAACTCACCTGAATCCCAGCTGAAACTCTCGCTTATGGTGTTCTTCTTTATTCGAATGTGCTACACAAAGGTGGCCTCATATTTCAGTTGGTACGACATAGGAGATATCGCAGTATACTTTCGTGAAGGAAACTACTCAAAAGGTTGCTGAAAACCATCCGAATGCAGCATGAGGCCGCCTTTGCGGAGCACATCCCTGTTTACCAACAGCATATACGAGAAGTTTAGCTGAGAGTCAGATGAGTCTCCCGTGAAAACCAAATCGGTGTGGAGGTGAGTGTATTTGTCTAATTTAGGATAACTTTTTCGCTTGTTTTTGTCGCTAGACACTGTCAATTCTAGGCTACCACCAAGATCATTTTTTAATAAGAATGGAGATGCGAAGGGCAGTGCTACAAAAGCGGGAGCAAAGCAAACAAACAACCTCAAATGACGCAGACGCACGATATTCTGGTCAGCAAGTACGCAATCAGTGTGATTCGAAGAAACATCCGAGACTTGTGATCATTGTCAGAGTTGTCCCGTATGAGCTTTACTTTATTAGAAGATAAACTCAGTCAGTTTCGAGATCCACTTCGGAAACTTCAAATACCTTAACCAATATATCCAATACCTGGAGCACCAATACTGGATGCAGCATATTACACTCAAAGAGGTCCCACCGGAAAAAGTTGCCAACTAGTTACCATTTCCGCTTTGACCGCACTTCGAGAGGACTCCCAAAGTTGTTTGCAGTTGTTTCCGTTTCAACAGACTGTTATTGAATATCTGAGTTTAACTGAACCTGCGTCACACCTTTATAGGTGCTTGGAACCATGGCTTCAAATGACTGACATAATACTGGTGATAAACTCAGCCCACCATTCTTTCGTTTGATAAGTCAATTTGTTGTACTGAATGTCGATTGTTCTGGGTCAAACTAATTTTAAAAATGCCGCATTCGGTCTCACTCGTATCTGACTTCGTGTCTTTTTTTAATGGGCGTTGTTTTGCGAACTAAAGATTTGCATAAAATAAAGACTCTTCAGACTTGTATGCTTGGTTTTAAAAATGTCATTGTGACGCAGTTTATACATGTACACAGTCAAACTTTCCATTCATAGCCTGTATCTGTGAATGTCAAAGCTCACTTCATTTTTCATTGACTGGGTTAGTGCTTCATGCGTTTACGCCAGTTACTTCGATGCAAAATTCACTTCAGACGTTCCGTTCTTTTACCAAGGATAGGGAAAGTCTTCATCCGTGCAGTTGAGGGAGCAGTTGGTCCTCGTTCATCTTTCATGGAATGCAGCTTGAAGAAAAAAGTTGCGCGGCAATTTCACTTATGCCGAAGTGACAAAAATAAGACAGACAGCCATAGACACTGGTTGGTGAATGTTAAATCAAATCGTTTTTTCTACTCCAAAACTGACCACTAGAATGCCAACAGGCCTTGGTTTTTCAGCTACACATTACTTAAATAGTCAGCACAGTCGAATGAACCTAATTCTAGTACGACCGGATTTTTGAAAGGGAAAATATTCAAATTGTCCGCAACGCTAAAGGAGGTTTCTATCTTCATCAGAATCACCCATAAATGAGTAAATTCCCTTACGATTGTAATAGTCAGTTGACCCTTGGCATCTTTTAGTCAGTAAACGTCAACATATGGTGAGGAACTTCAGGTCTCCATACCAGAAAAATCGGAGATTGGTGATCATAAGTCATTTGTGAAGGCACTACTAGTTGGTTAATGACACAGCTGGATGTATTGTAGGGTTCACACACTGAGCGATTACTTACTAGGGATTGTCCTGACAAAATGCATCACACCGAAGTTATAATGTCGCTTTGATAGAGCACATTCACATGGTAGTCCCGTTGCAGTTAACACGCTGACAGGCTTCGAAGGCTTAGTCGTGCCTCGCTGGTATTAATTTTGATTCTAATCAGTTCTACTGTTAAGTGTAACTTTAATTAATGAAATACACTCATTTGCAAACAAATTTGGTTTTGCGAGATACTCACCTGGAACCCAGCTGAACCTCTCGTTTGTGATGTTTCCAGGCAACTGAATGTGCTGCACCAGGCCGCCTCATGTTTCAGTTGGCACGATATTCGAGATATCGCGACACATGTATAGACGCAATACACTAATCATAAGGTTGGTGAAAATTCTTCGACAGCCCACGACCTGTTTCGCCATTCTTGGGTTTGCAACTAAGTTTATTTCACTAAGTTCGTGCAATTTGGTTTCAATTAGAACATAAGGCTGACGGAAACTCAGGGACTGCGCCAACCTGATGAGCCCCAAGAAGGGCGAAGCCGGTCGTGGGCTGTTGAAGAATTTTCAGCAACCTCATGAGTAGTACGTTACGAATATAACTTTAATTAACTTTTACTATTTATCAGTTTGAAGAGGCGTATTGGTTTCAGGTGCATTCTGTTTCCCTAGCCGTATATCATGCGATACAGCATACAAACAAGCAGAAGGATAGCCCTGAACAGATGCTTACAGCTTAAAAATTACATGCCAGTGTTTTGTTAAAATGGACATCATAACGTCATACATGAATAGTGCATCCAGAATATTCATAACCCAACATCAAATGGCAAATTTCCACTGTTGGGTCACTCGGCACAGTAAGGGATCTCACTACGTCTTTTGGCCGATGAAACATTCGGCGGAAATAGTTCAATGATTCAGTTGAACTGTGTATACTCTGCAAACATGGCTGCCAAATATCCTCCGTTATGGGTGAAACTTGAATGGTTTTATGTGTCAGGTAAAATGGCGAACCAATACGGTGATGTCCCTTCCTTACAAAAATCACCGTTTTGCATTCTTCCACTCATACATCATTAGTTGGATTCTGACACTCAGTAGACTCATCAGAAGAAACTCCGTTTTCAACTGAGATTCCGTCGCGCGAGTGGGGGCAGTTTATGGTGAAAAGCCTAAAAGAACTGCACAGCTGTTTCATCCTTGTTGGGAATCATCAGTATTGCTCATCTCACTCAACTCGAAGAGTTTTGACAACGCGACCGTCCGGACAGTGGTTGAAAACGTTCGGCCATGAGCGGCTGATCAGCAATGTGATTAGAGCTCTTTTACACAGGATACAGAGTGTGGTGTTTTGTACCTTTCTAATGCTTTCATTATAACGTTACGTATTTCATCAATTCCATAAACGTTTTTTGTTTGAATACGCAAAACCACAAAAAACGCGCATTTGCACAAATTACATACAATACAGGCGTGGTCACATGCTCCGACTTTCTCTTCTCATTTCACTCGCGCTTACAGAGGTCATTCGCGAGCTTCATGTGCTAACTCTGGTATCAAAACATTTCAGACTGTCTTCGGAGTTTATTGTATGTGAGAGCTGTCCGAAAGAAGACCCCTGGACATCCACGATCGGGTTATTAGTTATTCACTGAACTGGGCCAACGACGAACTATTTTAAAAAGAACAATACTTAGTGAGTCTGTTCCATTCGATCCTTTTTACTATTGTGTACTCAATTCAGAGTAATTATATTTATTTCTTTGCCACACACTCCCCCTAAAGTGGCTTTTTGGGTAACCAGACCACTACAAGAGCCACTCATCCTTCAACTACGAGATCCAAATCACATGATCACCTATTAACTGGCTTCTCAAGTGCCAGCTTCTTAGATGGAATTTTCACTCGTTTTGTGAAACTGTTCTTCCTCAGTGCTAGTTATAAATTGATCGTAATGTGAATAGATTTTGTAATTTTCAATTGAGATTTCGTCTTCGGAGGCGCAATAAATTCACAAGGCGAGTGAAACTTCCACATCAGAAGTCATCGCTCAAGGAGCCAGTCAAAAGGCCAGCATGTGATATACATCCCTTGATTGAAGGATGAGCGGCGCTATATCCAGTCTAAGTGAGATAATCAAACCACCGTCCAACCTCTCGTGACCCAAAGGTTGTGTTCAGCTATTGGCGGGTTTTAAACCCCCTGATTTTTGTGAGACGCGTACTGCTTATGAACCCCAACAGCTGAACAGTGCTTCCGGGTCCATCAGCATAGACTGGCCTCAATGACGCTGCGAAATCTCAGTTGAAAATTGAAAAATCTCCCCCACACTGCAATCAATTTTCTCCTCGTTTCCACAACTGTTTGATATTTCAAGGATCACTCGGTGATACAGAATAGGTCTTTATGTGTTAGGTTCTTTTGTCATCTTGCTTTGACGTGTTTCGGACGAAGCAAACAGTGCTATTCTTTGGCTTTTTATTGTCACGTTTTCAAATCTGTTCTAGTCCTGGTAAGCAAGTGCATGTTTCCTGGAGAACATCTGCCCGTTGTACTTATGCGTACGAATTTAGGGTAAGTGAACTTGTTCCAGAAAGCACTGTCCAGTTATCTCACTGCCTTGGCCTCGATCAACATTCTCACAGGCGGATAGTGAATTCTGTGGGTTCATAAAGCAATTCCGGAGTATCCCAGAACAAAAAAACACTCATGGAGAAAGGTCTAACCGTCTTAGTTGGGAAGGGTCTTCTCTGTTTGATGGAATATCCCTTATAACACCTGTAACATAGCTAATGTGTCCGTATTGAGAACACCTTGGTTGTTCATAAACAGCATCATTGTAGTAAAAGTTAGTGGAAATGCGCTTGAAATCCATCGCCTTACGATTGCTAACCGGAATTACGTCAAAATCGCTCATGGTCTCAATGTGGATATTTTCATTCTGATTGGAGCATTCCATCCAGTAAAGAACTATTTTAATACCGAAGCTGTCTAAAGCTGCTTTAAGTCTGCACACTCATACCAAATGTTTTAGACGCACCTTGTGATACTACCAGGCCATGTCCTAGCTCAAGTCTCTGTGTTAACGGCGTTCTTCAAAGGCAAAAGTCTGTTGTAAAATTTTATTTGTCCATCTTCAAGGAGATAAACCGTTGAAAAAGACAACCTTGTCTGCCCTACGAAACACAGTTCGGTGGGAAGTCACCTCAGTAGAAGACGGTGTTTGTTGGTATCTTTGGAAGGAAAACAAGTGTAAATTGACAGAACATTAAATGAGATCGTTTCAGCTACTTTTTAGAACAGGATATTGTACAAAAGTCGTTCCAAATCTGGAAACCACAAACAGGTACTCAACAAAGATTTTCTCCGACACCTGGAGGGAATTGACCATCCGAAAAATTCACAGGGAACCAACCAAAACTGGTCCCATCTGAAAAGCAATCTTTGAAAAAGAGTACTCACTGTATCAGTTCTATGTCATAAGGATGAAGGCCATAATCAGTCGGAGAGAACAGTCTTATGTATATATCAGTGTTCGGGCGCCTAAATGTTGCGAAAAACATGGAAGCCTAGTGCACAAGTCTCGCGCCCTAATCTTTGTTGGCATTGTATTTCGCTTCACGGGGACATTGAGAGTGTCCTTTTTGGAAGGCGGGGAGGTGCTTTTTAAAAAGCTATCAATTTCAGGGCAAATTTCACAGGACCGCAGTGAACTGAGGGAAAAGCGGTCACCCTTGGAAGGACCGCTTTATGTTTATTGTCAAGTAAATTACAGCTAGCTCTTATCAAGCTTTTTTTAAGATGCCGAGTTCTTTTGCTATATAGCAACTTTAAGATAGCCCATTCTGTTCTGTATGTCTCCTTCAGAATAGCGCAAACTGTGAGGTGAACGACGTGTGATCCCACAGAAGGGTGAGAGAGAGGAGTGTGGGTTGGTGTGGTCTGCTTCACAGGATAGGACCCCCTTGAAGCTGTCGGCCCTTGGTCGGAGACGTTGAAAAAATGTCAGTTTCCCAATATACTGGCTTTTCTGTCGCCCGTCCATTTTCAGCTTGTCAGACTTGGTGTTTGGAGGTGTGGGGGCCTTAAGATGCTTGTAGTAAGCTGGCTGCAAGCTTCTTCCCTATTAGGTCTTCTTTCCCCACTTTAAGGCTGTAAATGCAGCTGAATGAACATTGCGATTACATGGCAGTGAAGTACCAGTGTCAACACTTATTCCACTGTTTCCGATGAGGATGGTCAAGATGATGGTAATTATGATGATGATGATGATGACGATGATGATGTTGATAAGGAACTATCAGTAAGCTTGTTAGCGTACACAACCTTTCTCCCCCTTGCCTGTGCTAAAGATTGCCTGAAGCAGGACTTGATGAGAACGAATTAACGAATCCCCATTCCTTAGCTTTCCACCAGAATCACATTTATTCTCATGCAGCAATATGCCCAACTCGTGATTTCTTTTCTTACCCTTCTCCTGTTGCGATGCGTGAAATAATCCCAGAGTGGTTATACTGCGGGACATGTACCTGCTACGAACGATTCAGTTCCACATTCTCCAACACCCATGACGTTTGCTCCATCCAAACCAGCTTTGCTAAGAGCTTAAACAATAAGTCGAAATCGGTGCCGAATAACTTACTTTTCAGAAGGTAACTACTCTGGAGCGCAACAAAGAATGAAACCATATTTTCCAGGGAGTTTTTTAGGATATCCTCTCTTTGGGTCAACAAACTTCAGTCAAAACAATTGCGAGAACTTTGAATGCATTATGTTCTTTCATCTTATCAACTATTTGCAGTTCAACCCACAAATTTATCTAACCCAAATATCACAGCCACACCTGTTTTTTATGTTCAGTTTGCTTTGCATCAGATAATATAGGTGTATAAATACGAGAGTGTGTCGGCTACCAAACAGGGTACTCAGAGACAGATAATCTTGCCTCTTCTGGAAGGAATAGTTTTTCACCATCCAGTAGGTTCCCGAGCGGTGCACCCGTTATCATAAAGAAAACTCAGTTCAACTCTCATAAAACCAGTTTAAAAAGCCTCGTTTTTTTCAGCCATAAATTTCTACTGAGTTTGGGTCTTCTGACCTACTTGTGGTTTGCCAGTTTAAGTGAGCCCGGTTTTCCGGAAAATGGCTTGTTTGAAAACTGGAAAATAGTCTATTTTGTCCGAATTCCGTGTTAGCAAACGTTGAGGTTCGTCGCTTTGGTTGTGACAGAGTACGGGTGATAAACATGCAAGTTTTGGTTCTTTATTTCTTCAACATGTGATCGATACTTTTTGCGCAAGCAGTTACTCCCTTTGTGGTGATTCATCACCAAAGTAGCCAAAACAAAACGGCGTTCCGACTCATGTTTATGTGGATAATGATGCAGCGCAACATTGGAAAAATTGTGCTTTTGTCAAACAAACAATGATGTATCATCTTCCGGCCCCTTGCTGCCCTTCAAAACAACAGTAACGCTTGACACATTGAAAACTATCCGTTTTCTACCATTCCCTACGTGTCCTTTTTGGTTGAAAACCCGTTTGAATGATGCATTGTGCGTCCAGAAAATTTGTGGAGACGGGACCTCCTAAACTGTTCACGCATGGCTTACAGAACATGAAAGACCGGGGATTGTGTAAGCTTCTCTAACTTGGACTCGAATGCCGTGTTGTTTGCCCAAAGCTTGTTTACCCAGGATCAGCTAATTGACAGATTAGGCAGAAGAAAGTTAGTGGAAAGGAAATACATATCGTGGAGTGTCTGGAATTCAGGTCACTCCTACAAAACAGGACAGTCAGTATATAATATATGGGCTACTGATTGTATATATATGGAATTGTAATGTCCTTGATAAAGGTTATGGTAGCCAAGAGGCCAATGTCATGGAATGACGCTTGATATGACCACCTATTGACCCTTTCTTGAATTGTTGCTGTTCTCATCAATAGGGCGTCAACGATAGGGACAAATAAGGCCTCGGACAGAATATGTTGGAAGACGACAACTTCCTGATCGGTTTCAAGCGTTTTCCGACTGGTCGGATAACCCAAAGGCCTTTGTTGTTCTGACAACAAAGATGTTTATCGGACAAAAGGACATGAGACTGCGGTCTTTCACGCATGCGACGCTATGAGTAACCAAACAAAGAAAGCAGTAATCAGTAAACGACAACCTGCGAGTGGTTGTCAAGTGTGCGTGGAGTATGCAACAATGGGTTATGTCAGCAAGCATGTGTAGAGTTTACATCACGACGTGGGCCAAGTTTTAATGCTGCAGTAGACCGCGTAGAAGGAGGCAGCGACTTTAAATCAAGCTTATTATGCCACTCACAAAGAAGGCACTGAAGCTTTCTTGCTGATTTGTGATTGTGTGTGGAACTCATGACAACCTTACTGCGATCAAGTCGCGTCAAGTCAACAGAGGACAATGGATCACTCACTTTTTCCCTTGTGAGACAACTTTCTACCATCTTAAAATTAAACCCCCAAATTGCGGTGTCCCATGTTTGTATTAAAAAATCGGCTGCTAAAGTTTAAAACTCTGGTTGCTCCACGTTTGCTATGTCATGAATTATCTCAAGAATATTCGGGCAAAGTTCAAAAGAGGTAGACAGAGAAAGCGAAATCCACGAAAAGAACAAGCAATCCACCTTCAGGAGAGTAAACGTATATTTGAGAGCATAAAAAGGCCTCCTTGATATTCGCTCCAGAGGCATGAATATTTCTGGGAAAATACTGAAAAAATATACACAATTAGATATCGCGGAACAGAGCCCACTGCGAACATTCATTTGGACACTGATTGCGGACATGGTTTTGAGCAACGGAGATTGAACTGTACAAACAAAAATACGCCAAATGGATTACGTAAAAAAGTACTAGCACTTTGTTGCATATATATTCTGAGACAGACTTATTTTGAAAATTCAAAAGGGAAGATAGTTTCCACTTGAAGACAGCCTTAGCATCATGTGAATTTAGCCACTCAGGAGTTTTTCGGTAGTTATCATGGTAAAGTTGTCTACTAAGGCGAAATACACGTTCACTTGAGGTGTAGTGGTTTAGTTCCAGGCTAAGTAGGCCTCACACATTTGGAGACGTGTAAATTTCTCCCAAATCGGGTTGGGAAAACTTTTGGTTACCAAACCTTCAGGGTTAATACGACACAATTTGTCTTCTAATTGGAGGGGGGGATATTGATTGTTCGTCTGTTCACAGAGTCTGGAAGTTGGACTGCAAACGTCTCATCACCAACCTCGATAAAACTGTCAGTGCGATGAATAAGTGATCTGCTGTTAGGGGTGTTGGCGCTAGCAAACTTTAGGCGTCCCACAAAACTGCCCTTTGCTCTGTTGACTGAGACTGGTGCACGAAAACAAAGCCGGGGGAGTCTACTGCCGGTCGATTACCCGTTCATCGAATTTGGAATTTTGTAATCATCTAATTAACAACCAAGGGGAAGGCAGTCTTTTGCAGGAGCTGTATCTGTTATGCAACGTGCTTATCCGGAGTAACCTTAGCTAGTCATTAATTGTTTGTGTGAACATTCGCATTACCTTAGTGCCTGACTTGCATGGTTGATATCGAGTGGTTGATATCCAGATGACCTTCATGATTGACATTTTCGGTTCTTCCTCTATGAACTTTGTTAACACGTCTCTATAATTGGGAAATACTATCTAGGCGCGCCGCACTACTTATAAGGTTGCTGAATCGACAACCCACGTCTGGTTTCGCCCTTCTTGGGGCTCATCAGGTGGGCGCAGTCCCCGGGTTCCCGTCAACCTTATGCTTGGACCCAAATTGCATGAAATTCGGCAAAACGCTCATTTGCGTACCAATTTAATTTCAACGAGGGAGGCAGCTGAAGAAAAACATCATAAAATGAGAGATTCAACTGAGCTTTAGGTGGGCCTTCTGTGACAAACAAATTACTATAATAATGAGCGTATTTGGGGAAAATACCATTGTCTAAATTTGGCGACAGAGGTCAAATACAGGATTTGCTGTTGGCTGGTAGTTGGGGGGTTTGTATAATTTACTTCACAATACTCGTCAAAGCAGCCCTTCTTCTACCTTGGTGCTTATATTCTGATTAGTCAGCACCAAACAAGAAAAGTACAAGCCCGACAGTCGAAGAATTTTTTAGCAACCTTATGAGTAGTGCATTACGAATATACATGTGTCACGATATCTGGAACATCGTAACAACTGAAACACAAGGCGGCCTGGTGCAGCACATTCAGTTGCTTGAAAACATCATAAACAAGAGATTCAACTGGGTTCCAGGTGAGTCTCCCGTAAAACCAAATTTGTTTGCAAATGAGTGTATTTCGCTAAACTGTCAAGTTGATCGTGGTTCAGTTTTTTCCAACCTTCGCACTGAATCGTGGCTGAGGATAACAACGAAAACCCATGTCATGTCAACTTGACAAAGCGATGTCTACTATGTTTCCTCAGTGAGTTGTCAGGGTTCATATAGAAAGAACTACTGACGAGAATGATGTTCGACTCCTGTATTTCCGTATGTCTGAAACCGAGATGGATGTCGGCTAACAAACAACTGCCACGCAGACCCTAATGCAGACTGGCTGTCAGACAACCGAAACACGTGAGACGTAAGTTAGGCCGAAACAGCGAACTTGATGTTTGACTTGTTTGACTCCAGAACTACCAACTTTTGGGAAAACTTTCTGTAGAATATCATGCATTTCAGGTTTCATTTGTTTCAGTTTTGGAATTCAAGAGAACCAGTCTGGTTTGCGCTGTCGCCTAAGTTTACCTCAATGATAGGATTGGAGCCGAAATTGTTATGAACTATTAGACTGTCCCGGCCTGCGTTCCATAAACTCAATGGCTGCCGGCAAGAAGGAGCGAACGATGGTGATTTTCTGCGTACTCATTGAATACGGAGTCCATCCTTTTGCAACAAACCGGTGACCACCAGTAGTTTTGGAAAAAAAATTGCCTAATTGCCTAGTTGCCTCCCTATAGACAGGGAGAAACCAATACATGTTATGTGTCCATCAAAGAGTAGAAGGCGAAAACGAAATACTTTGTTAGCAGTAGGGGAAGATTCTATAGTTTCAGCAGAGTATTTATCGTGTGGGTAAAGTTAAGTGCCGAACCGCTGAGAAGAGCTCTTCAGCTAGATACACTCATTTGCAAACAAATTTGGTTTTGAGAGAGACCCATCTGGAGCCCAGCTGAATCTCTCGTTTGTGATGTTTCCAGGCTCTTCAGCTGTTTCATCCTTAGTGGGAATCATCAGCGTTCCATATCTCACGAATTCTAGGGATGATCCGAACTCACTGTCCCCCGGGTTAATAATTAATGACTCAACCCTGTGGCCATGAACGTGTGGTCAGCTGTGAGTAGCACTCAATTACACCGGAATTCACATCACGTGATCATGTGTGGACTGGCTGGTCGAATAAAGATTTGTCATGTGGAAGGTTCACTGATCATGCGAATTATTCTTGTTTCTGAGATTTCCATAGTTGGGTTGTAGGAGGATTGGTGCCAAAATGAGAGCTAGTCACGGTGCTGATCGGCCGTTCATGGCCAAGCATTTCAAACCCTAACTTCTAGCTGGAGGGTTGCGAGCTCGAATAGCTTTGGAGATTCGAGGTGCGCAGCGCTGATGACTCCCAATTTATTGTTTTAAGCTTTTCGACATGGGATAATTTAACTTACACGGCGAAATCACCGCTGAAAGCAACATACGCCAAATCAACAGACTGTCAGTTAATTGTTTGAGCAGCAGCAGGATAAGCGACCACATTCCGAATGGAGTCAAACAAAATATCTAAGGTCATTTCTTTAAAAATCGAGAGAACCCATGATTCTCATATTAACCGCTGAATACAATTGGCGTTTAAGTAGTGTGCCCTCTGAACGATGCGCAAAACTTTGACACCAAAGCCACCAAAAAGTGGCTTACAAAAGGCATACATACATAAAGTATTGACGGTAACCACGTAAAAACACCATCTCGAGACTCAGACAGACAATCAAAAAAGGGAACCATGGTGAGTGAAGTCACAGTTCAGGAATGTCAAAGGGATACAATTCAGTTCTAGGTCAGGGTTAGCAAACCAGGAAGCTTTTCAAAACTAGAGAGGAAAATGTTGGTAGCTCAGGTAGCGTAGATGGTCGCTGGTTTGTTCGTTGAACTGAGCTGGGCAATTTGATTATGAACGTTTCATCGCCAATCGAGGTGACATCATCAGTGCGTTATTGGGGAGCGTAGTGGTGCATAGCGATGGGTTAGTGGTTGCACAACCACCACGTTTGCAATCGAGTTGCCCAGCTCAGCGAACAAACCAACGACCATCTTTTCAAAACTGTCATGACTTACAGTGGATTGTGAATTTAGCTTAGAAATGGGAGAGTTTTTAATACGAGGCTCATTTAGGGTTCAGTTAGCACCAACTTAATTTGTTAGTTGCTTATGATTTGGTGCTCACGCAGAACATAGGGTTGACGAAAAGTCGGGGACGGTGACTCTCTGATGAGCCCCAAGAACAGCGATATCTTTCGTGGGCTGTCCGAGATTTTTGAAGGAACCTTGTGAGTAGTGTGTCCTGACAGCAAGAATTTTATAATCTCCGTTCACTGATTAGCTCACGCTGCTTGATTGAGGGACATCTTTGTTAACCGTCTGAGAAGCTGCAGCCCAGGTAAGTCCCTGAACGGTAAGCCTGCGTTGTATGTAACTGTGGGGATACTGAATAGCAGCTTCCAATAATTTCACAGTGCTCTCCTTTGATCATTTGATTTCGGAATGCCGACATCATGAAAATGGTGGTGAATTTTTGAAAGCATGGTGATCAGTATGAATAGGATGATATTAGACTTCTCAGACGAATAATACACGGATGACTTCAAAACAAATAGACGCAGTTGGTATCAATAATCGTTTGGGCCCAAAATCAGCCGGCAGCTCATTTTCGATTTCGACCCGTTTGAAGCATAATAGACAGGTGTAAACACCGAAAGGTGAGGTAACAATATCTAAACTCGGCAGCATATCGATCCCTAGGGGTTTCTCGAGCCTATTTACTTAGTATGATTGCCGGATGCCTATATTCGATGGCGCCCGCCTCCCGCTGCTGTCATGTTTTAACATGTCAAATGCATGTGGTGCACCTAAAGTGCAGAAATCAATAATACATCAGTTTAGCTCCTCAGTTTTGAAACAGATCGATGGGATACTCTACAAATTCTTAGTTAACATTCTCATGGATCAAGCCCTCCCAAATTCTTCATATTAGGATAGTCTCAACAGTATTTGCATACCTTTCAGTTCATACCTCCCACCTACACTAAGTTCCTTTGAACCTGATCGATAGCAGTCGCTAATTACCCGTACAGGTGGTCATGTAACTCGTTGGTATAACCATATTTGGCTCGGAAGTGGCAGTTGTGATCGATCAGATGCGTCCTTAAAACCGATATTCAGTTTCAGTTCTTCGGTAACCAAGGCTGATCTAAATGTGGATGGTTTGTGTGTCTGCCTCACATCCCCTTGGGCTATCAGGAACCATTTTTGACAGGATGTATGTTGGCAAGAGGTTATATTCCCTCGTTTCTTGTACGACGAGCGTGTACTTGCCTAGAATAGGAAATAAGGCTTTCTGCAGAATTTTCCTGTCTCGGAGTGCAGATGTGAATTCGACTGCGTGTATGTCGATCAGCAGGCTTGTCTGCGTGCAATGAACAGCTGAACGTAGGTATGTGTGCTTGCGGGCAACAGAAGCGAAGGCACACAACATTTGTGGGACGCCCTACACATTGAGGCCAACGAATGCGGGGTAATCACACGCTGCTTCTTCAAATGACAACTGTGGATTCTAAGGGTATGTTTATTACACCACACAAACTCGGAATAACGTCTACATGGGTATACAATTGTGCATCGATACATACTGAAAGAAGGAAGCTATTCCCTTTTGTCGATTTCATGTCGACGTCGCTAGATGTGCACTGTAGATGTATTTTTTTCCCGGGATAAGCTACTATTGTTCATGTACATTCATAGGTACCATGGCCGATCAACCTTTTAAGATGCTTGCCAACATTAAGAACGCCTTCTAGATGAGGTCAGTGATTTTGATCGCACACAATTTGGTGCCAAGTATGAGATATGTCCTCCAAACAGATGAACTTTTGCCTCGGCAACAATTTTACGTTTTAACGGCTTTGATGCGAGTCTTTGAGCGAGTGCCTGTAGGGTCCAACCTACTTGTCATATATGGCCAGGCAAAAGTACTCAGCAAGTGGTTTTCACGTTGGCAAATACGGAAGTCACCAGAATGACTGCGCCAGGACAGGAGGAAGATTGTTCAAACGATGGTCATGTGAGTGTGCATTCTACAAATCTCCCAATCTCCAAAAACTAAAAAAAACAAAAGTGTCCAGCAGATTTCAAGCTTTCTTTGCGCTACCTGACTGGGAAGTCCTGATAGGCGGGCCAGTCGAACGACAAAACCAAGGTACGTCATCGTTCGAGGAGTCGGGCTTTCCGCTCACACTACTCAAGCGCGAACATGTTCGCCCGTTCAGACGTAGAAATTCAGATGCTTCCAGCGTGCGTTGGTGGACTAGGGGTAACATTGTCGCCTCGCATGCCATATATGCGGAGTTCAAACCCCGGCACGGCCAAGGATATGAGCTCTAATTCGAGCGAAACTGGAGTCTAGTGGACTCAGCAGAATGATTGCGCCAGGATAGGAGGACGATTCTCTAAACACGAGTCATGTAAGTGTGCATTCTACGAATCTCACAACCACCAACAGCTAAACAATACTGGAACTTCTCAAAACCCGCTTCTGGCATTCACACCCCGTAGGTCAAGAGAAGATCCAGGGGAGCATAGGATGAATTTGACTTGGTGACCACTTTAAAATCGTACACCTTTCGGGACCGAAACGATCGACTGAGGCTTAAAATAGACGGGCTCTTGTATGTTTCAAGGTCTCGTACTAAAATTCAACTTGTTATTTCGTGTAAAAAGATCGAAAGCAAGCTGAATGTATTTTCAGATACACGTAAACGACTTTTGTGTGTGCATTAATGATGAACAGATAGAGTGCAATGTCTTTTGCAAATAGTCTACATAACTCACAAAATCGAAGAAAAACTTGGCACTCAACCGACTGTATGATGTATGATAATTCAGACGGTTCGAACAGTTTCGCACCAAGGGATTTGATGCGACTTGATGTCCTGTATGGACGAATAAATACGCCGCAGTGTCGGTAATCATCCAACTATATTACATTCACTACGGGAATTGCTTGACTCTTCCGAGCTCCCGATCCGCTAGCTATGGGAGTTGTTTCGGCTCTAAGGGCTCTAATTGGAAGCGTATGACTTGCAAGACGTTGGTTTTGTTCGAAGTGCCTGTAAACCGTACTCATTTTTAATAGACTCAGGCGTTTTCTGACTCCAGCACAGTCTGATTAAAGATTTTTACTTTACAACCAGGGTTGTAACCAGATTTCCCCATAGAACAGAAATCTTATCCATGAGAAAGCTGTATCATAAGTAGTCTGCCTGTAAACTCATCCCGATTTCTTTATGACTTTTAGCTTTTCCGACAGAAGGTCATATGATTCCAAAGACTTATAAATGTGTTAAGACGTGTCCAGACATGAAAAAAGCGCATGTGTAGAGAACGGCGTGTCCCGAGGTCACCATCGGTCACCACACGTTCCGGGTGTAACGGTGGGTACTACTGATAACGCATGCGAGTAGTATGTGTGTTCTCGTAACTTCGCCTTGATCTAATGGAAGGTGGGATTTATTGCGGAATTTGTGGAACTACTTTGCAGTTTTCGCTTGCAATTGTGCGATAGCCAATGAATATCCAGGAGAGTTCAAGAAGACGCGTGCGAGAAGAAGATGGATATTCCGTTTTTAAAAACTACGTCCAAATGAGAGTTTAACCTTCCTGTCCAATAGTCAGTAAGCGTTTAGTTGGCTTTTTTCAAATAAACAACTCTGCAGCGAAGGGCTTTCCTCCTTGCGCGGGTAGCAGCACACGACCAGCGGAGTGGGTGTGAAATTGATCATGGCAGGGACACCGCCATTGGCTGGACAGAACGAACAAGCAGACGACCATAATTGGTCATTTAGCCATCCTGTATGTTTGAACTGACCTGACCTGACTTAACAATACGGCCGCGTCCCGGTTTCTTTGTCTTCTCCTTATCGCTAAGTCTGACAGGCTCAGTTCGGGCGTAATCATTAGACGGCCACCCACGATACAACAAAAGGATGGAGTACTATGCTCACGCTCAAGTTTGTTTGTGTCCGGATATTCTCTCCTCCAGCTTCGGTTTTTATGAGGAAGATTAAGCTACGCTTGTCATGTTGGATTCTTCAGGATGCGATACATATATAATTAGATCATTCTTGGTTTAAACTCCCCATTCTTTTCGGAAATTTATAGTAGTAAACCAAGTAGAATCACATCATACCTTTCGTCCAGCCATGCACATAAAGTGTTCTGATAAGCCGGGTCGTAGAAGACATGTCAAACACACAGCGGAAGTTTTATGAAGAAATCAATTCATGATGAGTCTTAGGGGAATCTAAACTTTCACGATTCACACTTTTTCTATATTCTGAAGTGTCTTTGACTAATGGACAGAGAACAGGCCGAAGGGTCCATGTCACTGTCTTTTGAAGTGCTTTCAGCTTGTGGACAGTCGACTGGCCATTTTTACAAATTTCCGTTGGCCGGCAACACATAAAAAATATATAGAATATCCCAAGGAAGAGAGCTTACTGTTTGACAGCTCAAGAAAAGATAATATTTGTTGTAGAGTCTAGTGAAATGGAAATAAAACTTCAAATAAACGAGCCCGATTGCTGTCCAATCGCGACTGGTGATAATGATCCAGAGGAGCACGTTGGAGTGAGAGCTGCGGGCTCTAAACGAGAAGAATATGCGTAGTACAAGTCTTCAAGGAGAACCTGGTTAAACGATGGTATTTCTTCCACACACTAAGACACCTCTCAGCTAAACAGTGCCACTGACTGGTAGTGTGAGAAGACTTGGAAATTTTTAATGGAGATTTTGTCTTGTAATTGGAGTCGATCCATGCTGAAAAGCCGGGAAACACTCCGCAGCTGTTCCATCCCTATTGGGAATAATCAGCAGTGCAAATCACACGAAACTCCAAAGGAGTCTCGAACCCGTGACCTCAAAGCTAGCAGGTTGAAGACTTAAACGTTCGGCCACGAGCGGCTGATCAGCAGCGTGACTGGCCCGCACTTAGGACTTACCGCCACTGATCTTTCCATCGAAGGATCCGCATCAGGTGGTCACATGTGGACTGAATCCTTGAATATCGCCTTTTATATTTGTTGAGTAAATGGCAATAACCACTTTCGTGCACCGAAGTGACTGCTATTTTGCACCATCCACCGCCCTATTTCTGTTTATTTTAAAGGAATTCGACAGTGCTGTTGAGTGTCTTGTCTATTTGAGTAGAATAATGTGTGAACAAGTCAGGCATGTATCGCTTACTCATTGTTCCACTCAAATAATATCACATTTGAAGTATATATATGGTGTTCCGCTGCTTTTACACTGAAACAAAGTTTGTTTTCACATGTGTGTTTCGGTCACTCTATTGAAAAAACAATCCTTTGGTTAGCTGTAATTTAAAAATAAATTCTTCAACACTTTTTAAGCAGTGCGGAGTAATGTTGATCAGGATAGAGTTTCAAGTGGTGAGTTTCATTTAGTTCTGCTCCCAATCAAACTCTTTCGCCGGGCGTAAAATCAAATTCAATTGGGTACTAATCGATATCATCCAAACAAACCAAAACACCTTGAAACCAGTCCGTGTCACTTCGGATTTGCGCATCGCTCAGGAGATGTTCGTGTACTTTCAGTTTGGCCGGCTCAGGTATCCGAATTTCGGTAATTTGTTTTTTAATTAAAGACTGAGTGATCAGACAACACATTCCCAAATGAAACTGTGTGGGTGACGGCGCTGCTGATAGAAACATGTTACGGTAGTGTCTATGAGTGGTCAGAGTGGAGTGGCAACTGTTAACTGCACAACAAATTGGTCTGTGGTCGTTGGCTTGTTCGCTGAGCTGGGCAATTTGATTGCAGCCCAGCTCAGCGAACAAGCCAACGACCATCTACGCTACCTGAGCTACCAACATTTTCCTCTATAGAAAATTGGTCTGTGCTTGACCAGCTTGTGAGCTTCGAATATGCTACTGAGAAAGAAAGAGTAGCTCAAAATATGTGTTTTGTTACTGCAGAAGTTCCCTTTGTACGGTTAGCGCTCACCTTTAATCAAACCACACAACTCGCCGTAAAAACAGTGACATTTTCGTAAAAATTTGTAAGCTTTACAGACCTCCATGAATCTGTAAAGTGGTGTTTACTTCTGTGTGATGCAGTTTAAAACGTTTTAGCCGAAATGCCTAGAGAACGGGGGCAGTGCGTAGGAATTACTGTCTACTTCTGAATAGTTTGTTTAAGCGTTTATAGTTTTATAGTTCACCGCGGTGGTGCACACAACGGCCACTCAAAGTAACGGACATATCTTAGTAAGCCAGTTGTAACCTTTTGTAGTATGCGTGATTGTTCATTCTGTTCACAGGGTGTGGTACAATACGGAGAATGGAACAGTCGAAAATGCCACCAAGTATTTTGACAAATTTCTACAAATTAATGGATGTTTTACGCGCTTGTTTAAAGTAGCCGCGTTTGACTGTCACGTCACAATATGCACGGGGCCATGAGAGGAAAACCATGAACTTAAGCTCAAGGAATTCTTTGTTAAGGAACGCACGCCTGAGATTTTTTCATACCGTTAAGAAAATCGTTGGTCACGATAAATTGCACTGCTAATGATTCGGCTTTCCCTACGCTCATGATATGACCTTTAAAAACAATGCTGAAGGCCACTGAAATAGCAACAGACTGGCCAGTTTTAGAACCTTTCAGTACTTTCTACCGTTAATGCTGTTGTTATGCGTTTCTGCTCGGAATAAAAGCTAAGTGGGGCACATGTTTCATTGGTGGCTCATTTGAATGCTCCTTAGCTCGCATCGTTCCATAATAGTCGAAAAGAAACAGCGAAAAGTAGTGTGCACTTAGCCGGTTACGAATCATTCATAAAATTTTGATAGGCATTCTCGCAAACTGAGTTCGGCTGCACTTTTGGGAGTGAGCTTCACAATAAGCGTGATAAGTGTAATTTGCTAATAAGAGGATTTGATGATTATGTTCCGACAGCTTTTGAATCAAGAAATATTCGGCTTTGGAGGCGTGATTCAGAGGCATTCTAGCCTGATTGGGACTCATCCAATGTATATACGAGAATCATTCAGGCGACACATTGGTTATCAGTTCCCTCCGTTCACCGCAATAAGGCGAAATCACTGACGGCGTTTTCGGACACGTCGAAACTCTGGTTAACCAGTGACTTTGAACCTAGCTTCTTGAAGGCTTATCGCATGCGCAACACTGCCAGCCTAACGACTCTTTCCATCTGTTCCACTTCCTACTTGCAAGATGTACAGCTGTCTTTTGGTTCTAAAACTGAATGTATATATGTATATGCCTTTCCTCCTAAAGCGACTACCCTTTACTGCACCTCCAAAAATTTGACGACCGTACCTCTTCTTGAACTGCCACCATGCTGAGATGGGTTCAGACACTGATTCTAAGCAAAAGCTAGTTCATTCATAAAAAGGTAACATATGTAAATCGACATCCCTCCTGCCACGAGACCACTCACACAGCCGTTGAGTATTTTGAATACAACTCAACAAAAGTGCCTTCGCCAGCAACTTGCCAAGAACAGCGGACCAATGCGCCTAAATTTTATGCCCTTCACAGGTTGGTAATACCCAAGTTGAATGATTGGCGCAATCTAATTATCTCACCTGAAAAGATATGGTTTGATAGCAATACGGACTGTTGTCTTCAATCAAACTGTAGTTCATTGCCTCAGGAGTAATGTCTTCATGGTTGTACTTTGGTCACAACCAGTCACTTCTTGTGATCTAAAGCACTATAATCATTGAGCGTAGCTTTCCGCTGATCAAAAATGAAGTAACTTAAGTGGAGTCAACGTAACTTTCTAAGCTATAGATGTGCGTGATTTTGCCGAGGGATGACAGGCGTATCATCATTGGTTTATTTGTGTTTGTTTACTCGGAAGTATTTCCTATCTGGGTAAATTTTCCACTTCAGAAAGACCACTTCAAATGATCGACTTATGATAAACGTTTCTGCGACATGGTTCGCTTATGACGGAGTTCGCATTTGAAATACCAACAGAAAGTGATATCTGCTGACAAAACGTTCCCATAACTAAGTGAGATCTCTTCAGGGAGGGATGCATTTAATACTTTGCACTATTCTCCACTTTTACTAACGTGTTAGCGATCCACTCCCAAGTGGCGTGGAAAAAGAGACAGCCAGGGCTCCACTTATTCGTCGCACTATTTCATACTGTTCACTAGATTTCCTCTATGGGGCGTTTACTGCGATAGTCGAAGTGATCTACATAAGTCAGTTAGCCTCAAGGAAATAATCCCGCTCCGTTTCTGTATCCCACAGAATATGTGCTGTTGAATCCCCCGTGAATCAACGGTGAACAGCGGTCATTTTCTTTTGTGTTCTCACCGCTCATGAGTAACGTGATTTGTGCCCGTTTATTATAACGCCGTTTTGTTTCCTTGCTGCTCGTTTCCCCAGGTTTCGCTCCTACTTATTCTCCAGTGACTGATGTCAATGTTTCGTCACCCTTCCGTCGTTGATTAACGGTTAGTCTCAGTTCTACCTATTTTCGAGCGTCTGCTCTGACAGGAAGATGTACCGACCGGGGATACAATTTTGAGCTCCTCTGACGAGCGTGTTGTCTGCTACACCAACTCGACGCCCGGGAGGACCCATTTTTGTATTACCTATATACCACATCTACCAGAAAGCCTTTGGTGAGATTCATTTTAAACGGACCTAAGCGCGCAATCTGATTTGTCTCGTTACTCGAGCTACCGCATCGTGCCGTCAACAAAAGACAGTTCCTTACTTCCCGAACGTACTGATTCTTTTCTGCGCCGTTATCTATCTATACGGCCAACTTACACTGATTGACTGCTCGTATCTAAAGCCCTGCTTCCTCACTGAACATTTTCTGCTCCTTCTGATTGTGCTATTATTGATTGACCAGTTCCTGACAGTTCTCAATACATCATCCACTGCCCTCGTCCGTCTGTTCCTACTGTCTACTGGATACGAACTGCATATAATCTGATAGCCGCAATCATCCTGTGAGATCCTTAGCTGACCGGATCTTACATGCGCCTTTCGACTTTCGGATAGATTCGTTTGTTTGGAATGGACTACCACTTCCTTTTATATCTAACCTAGCTGATGGAAATACTCTGTTTTAGGTTGAAATCTCAGATGTTTTTTTGTTGGTATTATGTGAAAAATATGTTCGCCATCTCACTTTCATCTACTTGTGTAGCATCAAGAAATCAAGAAACACAGAGGCAACCGATACTTGGACTTCAGCCAATTTTTATCAACAATGGGCTGTTCACTACAAAAGAACACAACCTGAACATAACTTACTTGGCATGCAGTGATGAAAATCCTGTCTTGCTTAGCAATTTTTCATCCTTTACAGCACTGCCTAGATGACGAGTTCCAGTCAACAGGATACTTTTCTGTTTGGTGATAGAATTCATCTTTTATATGACTGGCATTCATTCAGGTCAACGACAGAGCTCAAGAAAGTTCAGTGGTTAAGGCGCGGAGTTAGTGACCCGGATGTCTGCTGTTCGAACCCAGCTCCCGCATTTCGACTGCTCCTGTCTGGGTTTGAAGAACTCGTGAGCATATCAGCTCTAGTGTTTTCTTCAGGTACCATGGCAACTATGCGCCCAAAGGGGGGTTCAGCATCGTGTTGTTTACGTACGGCGATATCTCTCTCAGAGCTTTTCTAGCTTCGTAATTCAAGAAATGAAGGTTGATTACGGCGCACAGCAAAATAAAAAAATATCCAGTCACATTACGGGCTTTTGCGCACAATAAGATCAATTCTTGAACAACAACTGTTGAGAATGAAGTTAGCGAAATACGTTTGTTTGCAAACCCATTTGGTTTTGCGGGGGACTCACCTGGAACCCAGTTGAATCTCTTGTTTAAGCAACTGAATGTGCTGCACCAGGCCACCTCGTGTTTCAGTTGTTNCATAGCTACTCATTTAACTTCGACTATCACCACTACCGTGTACTTACGATGAAAAACCGTGACCCTTTTCACTTGATTTTAAAGTCAGATGTAAACGCTACTCGTTCAAAACATTACTACCAACCTCTCGCCACACTCGAAAAGGTAAAACTAATCGAGGTCTTCTGCGATAGAAGGGGTAAACATTTTTCGTGGGTTTGTTTCGAAATGACATTTCGAAATATGTTTACAATGCGGTGAAGATAGGGATGCAAGCCAGTAACTTTACAATCACACACAAACTTTGTCAGAGACGTAAGTACTTTAGCTTTCGATTTTTCACAGTGAGGCCCACTGGGGGTCAGGTTGGGACTATCTCAAAACCTGTACCAAATTTTATACAACCTAGACATTTCTACAAAGTGCAGCCGACGACTACGCCTATATTAGTTTTGGAGAGGCGGAGATCTTCTGTGTATGCCGATATTTATGTTGACTGCAATGCTACAGCTGCAGCTTTTGAAGAAGTTTGCCATAATTTTGTCGTCATTTTTCCAATCACATTTCTGGCGTTGTCTCCAGCATGTTATAACGCGTATTTACCGGCAAGTGGGTTAAGAGTGTCGGCTCCAGCTCACTTGTTACACGACACCAGGTAAAGCGGAACATGGAATCATGGGAGGATTTCACATTGCGAAACGTCTGACGGCCTCAGCAGTTCAGCAATATCCCTGGGGTTCTACTTTTTATGAGGCCTACTTAGGCATATCAAAGACGATGATTTCCACTCTGTTACATGCAAGGAGGTTTCGCACACATCACGGCACCGAAAAAGCGTGTAAAAAGTCGGAAAATTTTGTACCATTCAGCGGCATCATGATATTGCATTCCGCGGGTAGGTATTCGGTAAACCACATTGTCGTAACCAGACAAAAACGTGTTCTTTCTGCCGGTGCATGTCCCGAAGGAGGAGACATTGATTGACTCATGAAACGTCAACCAATTTTTTTATTTAAAATAAAATCAAATCAAAATAAGTAAGGGATAAATTCATCTTGTACCCGTTTTGATTTTCAAACAGCTCCAGCGGCGTGGCCAGGGCGTCTTCAGAACGGGTGTGCATTTCTTCCCCTGCAAAATTTATATCATTATTATGATGACGAGTATGCGATGAGTTCACGCAACTCCTCGGGGTGAACCTAAGCCTAAGACCTTCCCTAAGCTACAGCAATTGGATCAGAAGGCGTCAGCCGACAGTTTTTCCAAAGGAGCCGATACGTTTGGCAATTCAGGGTACAATGGCCCAATTATCACTCAAAAAGTTTGAAAACCCTCTTTCTGATCATTCAATACAGTTGCAGTTAGCGGGAAGACCTTGTTCTTCTTACGACTGTGCATTTTTTGCGTCACGTACCTCTGGACCGGTGAGTTGTAAGTTTCGTTCCCGACATTATCTTAAACTTCCTTCTAGAGTTCGTTTAGTATTCTTCTATTCTTGTTTGTCACTGAGTGGTCTTAATTATGACTGTATATTTAAGCTTTATGTATAGCGCTGTTTCCGTCACTGTACCATGGCTAGAGAAGTTACACTAAGAATTCTGGTTGGTATTAGGAAATGAATTATTGGAACAGCTCATTATGATCATCTTCAGGAAATTTAGATATTTTTACGACTCCAAACCAATTGCGTACGGCCTCAAGTACCGTTGGTGTTTGTTTGGATGACGCTGTCCCGTACAGTCTCACAGAGCCACTAAAATGTTTGGAGGTTCGTTCCTTGGGCAGACGAAGAAGCTGAGAAAGAACAAGCTTTCTATGCCTTTTAACCACTTAGGTGACTGAATATGGCAGTCCCATTCGGTGAAAGTTCGGTAGAAGTCACACAAGATAACTAACTTGTTGCCTTGTAGTTTGCGACAAAATTGGAGTAAATGTGTCTGTTCGTTCATGACACACCGCTTGCACGNAAAGTAGTTAACTCAGTCAAGATGACTTCCACGTTTGCTCAAAATAGTGGGCGTATGGGCTTCTCGAGTTGCGTTTTGTTAGTTAACATCTGAAATATGTTGATGGGGCGGTAAAGAGTTATAAGCACTCGGTCAGTGATAAAACAGTGTTTCATAAAACGTTCGGTTGGTACAGCCATAATTTAAGTTTGTGACGTTTTCTTCAAAGTCATTTCAATTTGTCACTGAATAAAGTATTCCGTAACCCTTTATGGAATAGCAAGCTACTATGCCGGATATGTCCATCCTATTTCATGGGCAGCACACGCCCTCGGGATGAAAAAACAACCCGAGGCGCCTGTATTCTTTTCCGAGTCATGACGAAAATTGTGCATGAAAAAAAAACTCTTTGTTTCGTTAGACTTTCTGTGATGTTGTCTCTTTACGAAGACTTACTATGCATACTTTCAAATGAAACAAGCTAGAAGGCCCCCGGTACATCAAGAAACCCACAAATACCGACCAAAGGAGAGTTTTTTTAGAAAGAGGATGTACTTCAACTGCTGTGGCTTTGAAAACATTTTATCTAATGAACCTCAACAACCTTTTTCGTCAAGTTTATCAAGTTTAAGATGTAGTGAGGTAAATCTGGCTCGAATGGGCAGAAGAGCAGAGCGAAGAGGGACCAAACCCATATGCCTGATTTTCTGAATAGGCACTCTACAAACTGAGCTACTTGCGCCTCTTATACAAGCTTAAATGTTATAGGTGCACCGCAATGAATCTAAACAGGTGAACCGATAGCTCAATGGCCACTCATTTAGCTTCAACCGCTACCGCTACCATCTGTCTGAGGTGACGAAATAATGAGCCTTTTTAACTAATTTTGAAGTCAGAGGTGCATCCTATTCAGTCGAAAAATTAATCCCAACCTCTGCATAGCCCTCCAAGAAAGTGGAAGCAATCAAGATACTCTGTAATAAAAGGAAGGCAAAAGCTTCCATTGGTTTGTTCGGAATTGACATCTCTAGATAGGTTTCCAGTGTGGGGGGTGCAAGCTAGTTATGTGTGGCAATGTAGTAAGGAATGTGGCAGTCCTATTTAGTGAAATTCCCGCAGAAATCACCCACGAAAAACAAATTACTGCCTTGTAATTTGTGACATAATGGCACTGCTTGAACGTGTACGACTTATATGGTTGTATTCGCCATTGTGATCCCATCATACTTCACTGTCCTGCTACAGTAAAAGGAAGTCTGTCTGCGCCAAGTGGGACTCACTCGACCGCGCACTGACTGTCTTCTGCCGACTGGCAATGGAGGGTTTGCAGTCCCAGAACTATATACCATGCTTTTTGTTCCAAAAATTCAGTGTGTTTCTGCGCCTGACCTTACAGCAGATCTCTGTGTGTTAGTGGAGCGACGTCTGCAGCGAAACGCGCCTAGTGCCCTTCTCTACATATGAAATCGCATTCAAATTGCCTGTAGCTCCGTCCGCTAAATCCTAACTATTCTGTCGTTTTGCGGTGTTTGGCCACCTACCTGGACAGAAAGGAAAGCCAACTGTGACTAAGGGTGGCCGAAAACCTGCTGGCTAGTGATGACCTCTTTAACCCAGTCACACCTGCCTCCTTTCAAGGCCAATCAAAGATCACCCGATCGACCGCAACCAGCATCATCCATCATCTGACCTCACGAACACGGACATTTCATTCGAGATCCTACTTCACAAAGCTAACAGACGGTATTTCGATTCGATGAGGTAGTTATCATTGCGAAAGTAAAACCAGACTTAGAAACATCATAAACGAGAGATTTAGCTGAGTTCCAGGTGAGTCTCACGCAAAACTAAATTTGTTTGCAAATGAGTGTATTTCGCTAAAGCCAGACAAAATAGACAATGGGTTTTTTCTTTACCTTACGTTTTGGAGTAAATTGCGTCTTGTTAGGGTAGAGAAATATACAAATGCGCAAATCTGTAAAGTTGAGCTCTCCTTTCGAGTTTGTTACAATCAAGTGTTGCTGCACATTTCCCAGAGGGCCGACATAATGTATTTTCTGCTCATTTTATTCTGTTACAGTGAACCTATATCATAAACAATCGAGTAGTGCATTAAGTTACTGTACTGTCTATAGGATTTTAGCGTTCCGGCGTGCATCAGATGTTTTGTAGCAACTCCTAGGATTCCAGTACATTAATCTTTAATTATACTGTGGGAAATCAGAAGATGTTCCGACAGAGTCAAGAGGCTCTGAGGAGAAAGTAGCTCACCGGTTTGAGAAAGCAGGTTAGTCGAACTCCGGAGTGACCTGTACTGGCAGTGCTTCATCCCCGATTTCTTTCGGGGAATCCGAGGCTTTAGGCAGACCTCAGCAATAGTCTTTCCGAGATGTCCTGTTAAAAATGTTCAGAGCATCCTAATGTAGAAAGGTCATAAATGAAATTAAAACTAGGGCATCTTAGTGCTGACTGATATCCAGTAAGCCTCCTTGGGTTGGAAACTGAGTTTGGTTTGATCCTATCGAGTCGCGCGAAACTGGCGGTTGGCAGAATATTTCTAAAGTAGGCCAGATAGTGTCGCAAAATATAGTTACCCAGAATTAGTCTCTGCATTACGAGAGCGTATATGAGGACAGGTTATATAACTAAATCACCAGTATTCACATTCCTTGTGGTTAGGAACCGTCAAATGGATTCAGGCGACCGACACACTGGCCTGGGATGCTTGTTTTGTATGACCTCGCCATCTGGCAGAGTTCTCCAGCTGTTTTCGCGTATCGGTTGTTGTCATTTTATGTTGCCTCTGAGAATTGAGGACCTGAACGACAAAATGGTCTGTTCTGTCCAGTAAATTGGTGAGCTGGTCTGCGTCTATAACCGCCCATTCCAAGTCGCCAACAACAGCCTGAAGCCAAGATGACAAATTTTAGGTGTATTGAAAAGAATGCATTTCTTTGTATAGAAGATGCAAATCCATATGCTTTCTGTCACATTGAAGATACCAGAAATCTCCTTAAGTAATAAGCTTTCCATCGATGGGAGCCTCGTAGCTTGATATTGGTTTATCTGTCCCATTATTACGTCTTACAGTGGAGACACCGTGTGTGTCTAATTGATCCTCTGAACATTACGCAAGAAAGGAAAGGCAGCAACGAAAATGCATCAATGCATACATTTGTTGATTTATCCGTGAGTTTAAATAGAAGAGGTGCTCAACTCAACGCTAATTAAAGGGTTGCTAACTAAACACCAGGCTTGTTCAGAAGGCAAATGTGCAAACGCTTGAAAATTACAAGAACACGGACGTTGCGACGACCAAAAAACTTCTGCCTTACAAACAAGGGTGCTGGTACAAGTGGGCCAGGGGAGACAAGCAAAGTAACAGTCTTCTAAGCGGAATAAATATTGTTGTCTGCAAGAAGGTGAGTGCAGCTTTTTCCGGAGAGGATTTTTCCGGGCACAGAGGTAGGTAAAATGGAGGGTGGTCCTCAGTAGAATGAAGCTACAAATAAGGTCATTCTCTTCAAAACAGAAAGAATAAGGACATCTGAGAAAAATTTTCTTCCCCAGAAGCGAATTCACAGACTTTAGAAGTTTTCATACAAGTGCTGGAAGCCTCACTAATCGATTGTAAAATCGGCTTGCTCAAAAGGTGCCGATGGACCACCCATCTTGGTGCTAATCGTTCAGGATTCACAGCTCAAGTCTGAGAATAAAATCTAGACATCAATATATTCTAATCCTTTGCACAGGGTTATTTACTTGTAACGGTAGCATTGTCCAAATAATTCACGCTTGACATTCACGATTGGGAGTCGTGGCAGTTTTCTCAAGCGTCGGCTGGTCCACCTATCTTGTAAAAGTATAGGAATGGAAAATATTGTCTTTGAGTTGCATCGACGGCTCCATGATGGGTAAAATTTTTTAAGGACTTCCATTCATCGTTATTCAAGAGATAAACTTGTGTCGGATCCTGGTTTTTCTCAGTTAGTTCAGTCGTTTCAATAATTGGTTGAGGTTTCAAAGGTATCTAATGAATCCAGCCGCTCATTGTGGGTGAAAGTCCTCCCAAATGTGTCGAAACAGACGAGATTTTCGCCTATGTTATAGGTACGTAATTGTACGTAGGACTACAAAGTCACGGTTGAAATAGGTGAAGTAACTCCAAGCATACACAGTTTTCAACAAATCTTTCAGAAATAGAGCTGACGTAAGCAACTAACGTAAACTTTTTCTCTCGTTGCTAATTTTGTCGTCAAAAATACCCTTTTTGAAGCCTATCGATTACCTATACGTATATTATTATGCTCATTGTTAATTTACACAAATGTATCTTTTGGCGTTTTGAGAGTTGGGAATGTTTGGCGTGGATTTTGTCCTTTAAGTGAAGCCAGTCTATGCTGAAAATCCTAGAAGCACTGTCCGGCTGTTTCATCCTTATTGCAAATCGTCAGCAGTGCACATCTCACGAGACTTTAGAGAGTCTCGAACTCGTGATCTTCCGGCTATAAGTCTGAACTTTCAACCGTTCCGCCAAAAGCGGCTGATCAGCAGTATGACTACCTCGCACTTAGATAGGATACAGTACCGCTCATCTTTCAATCATGGGATCCGCATCGCGCGGTCACACGTGTTGACTGGCTCCTCGAGCAGCAACTTCTCAGAAAGAAGTTTCACTCATCGTTTGAATTTTTTTCTTCCTCTGAGCTACTTATGCTATTCATCACAGATTGGCTTCATTTAAAGGATAAAATTTACTCCACAAATGAATCTTCTTAGGGAAAGGTTTCAACCATGAAGATAACATGCCTATTGTAAAAGAATGAGTGCATGTAATTTACCAAAGTTAGCTTGAACATCGGAGCGCGCAACGCATTGTTCGCTGTAAGGAACAAACGTTTGTTTCAGCAGAAAGAACATATTTATTTAAACAAATTGCGTATACGCTCTATCAGCTTGTTACCTCACAGCTATGATGGGACTAGTGATGATGATGGCAGTGACTAGTTTAACGTTGTCGTATTGGTCAAGTTATACGCTCCAAGAGCCGTCAGGTTTTGAACACCTGCGACCAAATGGGGACAACAGAACGCTCACCATTCCATTTCTACCACGAGACTGGCAAATGCGGAATTTAGACCAGTTTGTCAGAATCGTCTTCTGGACGGTCTTTTAAATGCTCCGCCACTAGAGGTGAATTCGTCCTGGAACGACCCCGCCAGATCTTTGCACAGTGGCAGTAGTTTTGTCTGTGGCAGGGTACTACCAGTCCCATTCAGGCACTGGACATCAGACAGAGCAGTGGCATTGCTTGAATCTCGGAGAAGTGTCCTCGCAGGTTCCGAACATAACTTGGTCCCAAGACTTGTTCGACGTGTAAAAATGAACCTGCGCACCAACCGTAAAGCCCGATGGACACGAAATGGTAAGGAGATGGAACAGACTCAGAAAGCCGGAAGTGCGCGAATATCATTTCAGTTGGTCTCTGCAACCGGTTCCGGAAACCGCCTTTGAGCGAAACCATCAAGGATCAAATTAGTATGGCCATCTTGAATAAAGAAGAAAGCCTCGTCAACTAGACAAAATAATTCAGATGACAATCTTCATGGCCACTGGTAGCCAATCAGTTGGATGATGCAGCTGAAATGGCACCCTGGATGATGAACGTGGAATCTCGCAAAGCCTTGGAGGCTTATGACTCAAGCTCACTCAAGCAACACCGAGCTTTTGGTACAGATGACCTCCCACCCGCATTCTCCAAAGATGGGAGTGAAGTCCTCAGGTAGCGCTTGTCTGATATTTTTGCTTGCATTTGGGAAAAGGAGACTGTCCCAGACATCTGGGGGGAATCAGAGTTAGTGCCCATTTTCAAAAAAGGGGCTCGTATTGAGTGTAGTAACCACAGAAGGATCAGCTTGACCCCGGTTGTAACGAGACTGTTGGCGTCGCTTTTGTTTCGTCGCCTTATGGTAGCTCGTGAAACACTTACCTGAAAGCTGCAAGCAAGATTCCGATCTGGTAGGAGTTGCTTTGATCAAATCTTCACAATCTGTCGGGCGATAGAACGACTCCATAGGTATATATGACTCACAATTCTAGTATTTCTGGATTTCCAAGGCGTTCTTGTCACCAGTTTCTATTCAGCTTGTCTAAATGAGTGTCTGGATGTGTTGGCATCTCGGAATGATTGTAGTAAGCTAGTACTTAGTCCTTTCCCCGTCCACCCGTGCTCCTTTCTTCACAATAAGGCTTTCAAATAAACTCTAGAAAGTAGGTCCTGTGTCTACCAGCCAATCAGTTTTTAGGCGTAAGTTTGATGTTTACGTTTAATATCCTTCTGAATAATGGTTTACTTGGATTGCGTCCTCGCCAGCGCCCTTCACAGATCTGAATGCTTCTGCCTGATTTCTTTAATTTCAAAAAGTAATTTGAGTTTCTTCATACGACCAATGGCTAAGTTTGACCCCGTGATGATGATATCAATATCTGCGCTGCATTCAGGAGCATTCGGCTTTCATCTTCTGATCACTAAATTTTAACTTTCTTCCCGGGCGGTTTTAAAAACAGGAGAACTGACCTAATGTTGGAAAAACTCCATACGAGCCGGAAGAAGCTGCTGTTTTTCAAAACATATTGGCAGTTAACAACTGTGCTGAATCAAACTTTAGCTGATCAGGGGAGGTTTCCGGCCCATGAAGCCATGGAATATCAAGAACCTATCTTTGTTTCATCTCCACTCAACGTTACAATAACCACTAAATAATCTTTCAGAATCTTCCTCAGTTTCATCCTTCGGTTGACTATAAAGTAATAGCTGGTTGTGCTCTCATCACAAGTTTCGAATTTTCCCCTACGGGCGAGATATTTGAATTAGAGTTCCTCGCCTATTATCCAATTTGGCGAAAAGCTCTGTCTTTTTATCCATACGTTTGATTGACTGTATTCTCATCAACGAAGATTACTGCCTAATTGTCAGGCAACGAAAACGTCTTTTTGTTTGTAGCGAAAGTATTTGTAGTACTATGGAGACAGGTAGATGCATTGTTCATAACTTTCTTTACCCACTCCACTCAACGCCTATCTAAGCAGCGGCTACCCTATTTTACCGTTCAATGTGGAAACTATCATCCGTCGGAACTTTCGCTTACCACAATTGGCACATTTTCTGTTAAATCCGACTGATTCACGTATCAATAAAGCATCATAGCGACATATTTATTGCATAAGGTGTGCTTTTCTGTTCAGTCTTTGTCAGTCTGTAACTCATGTCTTCTTGAACTACACTGGATTGACTACTGTCGGACTGAATGAGCAGCGGTTAATTCGGTTCTGGCAGACTGAATAAAAAACCTTTCTGTTATGACTCATATAATCTTCTGTTGAGGTTCATCCAGTTTCCGCGACACACTCTTGAGCGAAAAAGGCCTATGATTTGCTAGGTTTTGCGATAGAATCCAATGAAACCGTCCAACCTGAAGACTGATCGTTACCCTCCTGTATAGATATCCTACGATCTGCGCGGATGTTTCCCCTGTTTGTGTGTAGGTTGTTTGGATTTTGCAAATCATCACGAAGGGCAGACTGTAGGCGATCCGTTTTACTCGGTGTCAGATTGATTCCTTTTCGAACACAACAACTAAAAATGCTTGCATCTTATAGAGAGGGAGAAAATGGAAAGCTTGAGCAGCGGAAAATTTTTGCCAAGTCTTTCTGGACTTTAATCTCTCAGTTCAGTAAAGGTTGTCCTAAGTTCCCATGGAATTCCGCCTGTACTGTCGTCAGACACCTAATCTATTGTGGAAGCCAGCCTGACTTTTACTCAGGTTTGGTGTCACAGGAGTGAAAGTCCCCGATGATTACACGATATCCGTTCGCCAAATGACAAACGTGAACCACACATTGTGTCCAAAACAGCTGACGCAACCCAGTTGTATTCCGCTTATCTTTCGGTTAAAGTCTGAAATTCGGACTTATAGTACTGATTTAGAAGTTCGTTTATTTAGAATCAGTATGATGCATACTGCGATTGACAAGGTAGTTTGAAGTGGCACTTAAAGTCTACTTCTTTGTCACTGTTCAGATTAGAAAATCTCGCCAAGTCGTCGTCATAATCTTCTAGCGTGCGCCAAATTATTGACAGGCCTTGCTGTTTGGAATTCACCGGCGAAAAATGAGTACAGAATTTTTAGGCCGAAGCTCTGGATACCATGGCCTAATCACGTGATTGCGTGGGTTCCACTTTGATGCTGACGCTTTTGGGTGTACAGTCAATATGGCTTACATCTCACGCTAAACGAGACTGAAAAAAACTTGCAACTTCCTGTGCAATATCCTCGGTTTTTCATTTGCCCTAGCAAGATAGAATGAAAGGACTCGTTGCTTCAAATCAAAATAAAGCATTTTCCAGGTGGTTGAACATCTGGCTGTTAGGTTACGAGCTGCAGCCTAGCAATGTGATTAGTTTCTACTTACACAGGGCATAACGTCACTCATCCTTCAATCACGGGAGACCATATCACGTGGTCACGTATTGACTGGGTCCTCGAGTGACAACTTTTCAGAAGGAAGTTTCACTAGTCTTGTGGAATTATTCTTCCCTTGACACACTCATAGACTGGTTGTAGTGTAAGGCGGTCTTGCACTTTCCGCTTGGGATTTTGTCCCGTCACTGAGTCTATGCTGAATTTACGCTAAGGCCGAGAAACATAGTATAGCTCTTTCATCCTTGTTCGGGATAATCAGCATTGCATTAATCGACCACAAGCGGCTGATCAGCACTGCGACTAACTCGCACTCCGAGAAGATATACTGGCACTAATCCCAACGAGGAATGAGGACAAAATAGATGCTTACCGACTTTTTGGCATAGACCGGGTTCACTTACACGACAAAAGCTCCGTTAAAAACCAAATATGTGGTTGGTTCGACGGAGAAGGTACGGGTAACGTCCGAATTTATGAGCTGCAGAACTCTCACCATAAAATGGCGTTCTGATAACATGTTACACAAATTATGAGGGTGATTAACGCAAGAGTTGTTATGTTTTTTTCGAATCTTGTGAGGGTTCTGAAGATTTCATTAGGCAAAGTGCATTCGTTGTGTTAATCTCACTAGTGACTGAAATCTTTTCATCCAGTTTCACATCGGTCATAGGTCAGTTAATTCAACTTGGCCGCGGGAGTCATGATTTTGCACTCTGTTGCAGGAAGATCTGGTAAAAAAGTACAGTCAACAGGAGCGGGCAAAGATATAACAACATCATGAAAAAGAATCCACCGAAACGGTTGAAAAGCCCATCGTTGGCACATGTGGCTCCGATCACAGATGTGACAATCACATTGATGTTTCCACACTTGAGAACATCACTGGCGTAACCACTGGAAGATTGTTCCAGCAATGTAACCAAAAGATTCATAGCATCTTTAACACCGGATTGATACACTTCGTGAATAGGAGCTTCAATCTTTTCTGGAGATTTTAACACCTACAGAGTTTGGAAAAAAGTGGTTAAGAGAAAAAATTTATTCGAATCTAATCACATCTACGCGCAAATGTTGAAGAAGGTACTACAAGCTGTAAAGAATAAACAGTACGAAAACGAATAAAATAAAATCAAGGACGCAACCAAGTTGACAAGCTAAATGTCCCGGAATTTGGAAACTGGACCCGACCGCTTTCTTGGAGTAGGGAAAAAAGACATTTTATTTACAGCAATACCACTAGGTAAGAAGTCGCGTCACTGTCTGTCGAAGTCCCTGTATGGACTGCTGTCAGCTAAACTATATTGTTTTTCCTCAGATTGTCGTGCATCTAATCGCCTTCACGGACCATAATAAAGCAGAATTCAAGAATATCTCTACATCCAGCTCCCATTAAGCTATACACGCATTCAAGTCTGTCAAGAATACCATCTGTCAGGCAACGGGAAAAGGTAGCAATACTTTTGAAGCTTTAGTCATTTTTGACCAGCCAGTGGACCAGAATGATGATGATGATGATGATGATGATTTCATGCCAAATATTTATCAGTCACATTTGTAGAACGCTACTGGGGTTTATCCGTTTATAAATATTACGGGGTCCTTCAGCGTTCTGGTCATGACAACCCTACCACGCGTGATATTTCAAGTACAAGAAAGCGGTTGTAGAATAACTGACACATTGAGGAATGCCCATCTGAGTGACTCGCAAAACTACAATTCAAAGAATTGCGAAGTCTTGAGTTTCATCAATGAAATGCGGATAACATGTACGAAAATACGTATATGAAAGGGATACAAACAAATTAAAGGGAAGTTTCGCCTAAACTATTGCACGAATTAGTGCAAGTCCAAAGAAAGTTCGGAGAGAACGGCAAATATATCTGTATTATAGACAAACGTGTGCGCACAGCACTTGATAACGCAAGTGGTCAAAAGGCGTACGTAAAAACTTAGCCAACTTCGGTCTGATATGTCAAGGGTCAAAAATTTATGAGGGATCACGCGCGTGCATAACGAATATATGAAGTAGCCGCAGAAAACAGTGGGTTCAGTCGAGGCGAGGGTTTGATCGGGGGAAGGGAGGTACAGCAGTTTGCACCTGAAGTGTTGGAACACAAAATCACAAGGGGACTCACGTGCATACTATTTACTACCACAGATCAGTGAGAGGAACGGTTTGTGCATCCTTTTGCTAGTCACTAGGATCATGTAGGCGGTTGTAAGATTCTCATTTATGCTTTCAGTGATGTCAGTAGTCGTTAGTTATTCCGACTCGTTTATAGCAATTTACGCTCGCTTTTGGACCTTCTGATCAGCATCCGGTTTGCCAACTCACCGTACAGCCGAACCGCTTCCTAAGCATACATAACCATAGCATTTTCCGAGGTATTGGGGTGGCCGTTATACAGATCAGAAAAGTCCAAAATCAGCCCTAATTACTTGACGCCGTAGTGCACTCGAACCGGACCGGAAAGAGAGACGATAAACAGAGTTGCCTATTTGAAATCTCCTGTCCTTACAGACGACTTAAAATGAAATGGGTACCCTGGACTTCGCCGCTTCTACTCTCACGTAGTCCATGCAGGCACCCATGGTGCACTAGATTTGGCAGGGTTCACGATTCACAGTGTGCGTGTAGCGACATCAAATTGATAAACTAAAGAATTGCGTTTATGGTTCACATGTCATCGCTTAGTAGCTGGGGCATCCAACAGGTGCGCGGCATGAATGCACATTATGTAACATTGTGGCTTGTTCGAGTAATGCATTGTTCCTGGTTGATCTGAAATAGGTTATACCTGTCTTGTGGAGCAAGTCAGAGGATTTGATTCCTCAAATAATACTTGAAACAAATATCGCAAATCATGATTTGGTCGAGTGAACGCTTCTACCATTGGTCAGCTAATCTTGTAAGCGAACTTAAACGGGCCACTCAGGAAAACGAATGTTTGTTTAGTAATGGCACGTGAGTGTTCAAAATGAATGTCCACTTCACGCCGCAGAACAAGACGTCTCGAATATATCAGCTGTTCTCGCGTACTCTAAAAGGTTTCAAATTTTCGGCGCTTTCTAGTCTACCCATTTAAGAGCCAAAAGAACCTGGGTCATTGGTATACGTGCACAATGACTAGCGCAGGCATCAGGGACAATTTTCATCTCCTGCCTCCTTTTAACTACGCACGTGTGGGCAAGAAAGTTATGTGAGACTAGATAAGGTGTCCAGATTTCAAGCAGGCTTAGGGAACAAAGCCATGGAACTTTGACAATAGGCAAGCTGGTATATTGAAAGGGCGTGAGATACGAGCAGGCCCCAAAGTTTGAGTGTAACGGTAAGTATAGTAGTATTCGCGGTGAGAAAATGAGAGAATTCAACTCGTTTACAACAGTTTACGTTTTTATCTTACGAAACAATTTAGTGCTGCGTGCGTAAGAATAAAGCGGCTAGCATAAATCCTGCACTCTTAGTGTAATGGTTTACAGGTTTAGTGGTGCAGATACAGTGTTGTGGGTGGGTGAATGTTGAACGATCAGCTTGGAGCAGCAACAGAGGAACGCTAGACTGCCCCACTCCCCTTTTTGGACGACAGTTGAGGGAGCGGTGAGAGAAACATTTGTTTACAGGACATGGTCTACTAGGCAAAATACACTCCTTTGCAAATTATTATAAATACCAGGTTACTTTTACCTTTTATAGTAATCTTCCGAAATCCCGTAAGTAGGTTGTTGTGGTTATACTAGACTCCATTGCAAACCAACCAAATGAAACCACCATCAGGCGACTCTGTACCATTTGGGAGATGTTGGCCAAAAAGTAGTCAATTTTATCTGCATTTCCAAAGAGTTTATACGACCAAACAATCTTTGGATCACAGATATTCGAATGGCGTTTCATTTCCAGCCTACGGAAGCCTAAGAACACAGAGGTAAACGATTTTACCCACACCGAACATACCGATGGTATTATTAGTCCTCTAACAGTTTGGCTGTTGGTCTGTTCGCCGAGCTTGGCAGTTGGATTGCAAACGTTTCATCACCAATCGAGGTGACATCGTCAACCCCGCACTGACGATGTCACCTCGATTGGTGATGAAACGTTTGCAATCCAACTGCCAAGCTCGGCGAACAGACCAACAACCAAGCAGCGCACCCGAGTTACCTATATTCCAAAACATCCTCCAACAGTATTGCGCTGCATGTCAACTTTCTATTTTAGGAGGAATGAAGTTGGCGTTGGTATACATTCTATGCTCTGCACGATTAATCCACTAACAAACACTGCGAAACGCGATGAGCATTGCACAAAATTCCCAAAGACTGGCCGAAAGCGAGTCATGCTATGATCACTCTAACTGCGAGTTCAGCGATGTTGGCAACATCAAGTGAAAATTACCTAGTCATGGAGCTTCAGAAAACTGAGTATCAACCAGAATTCCTCATAGGGCCCAGCTAGTAAACGAAGTGTAGCACCGCGTCAACCACTAACTCAATGGATTAACTGCACCAAGACAGGCGGAAGAAATTTCAATGCAACTCTCTAGAACTAGAGAAATCGCGATACCTTAACGCTAAACCTTGATGTAAGTGTGAATCGAGACATTCATTAGGTAATTTTCACTGACGAATTTTTACACAGGTGGTCAAACAGCTAAGTGTATTCGTGCGACAAGCCATACAGTACACCACACTCGTACACTACCACACATCCACCTCCAATATGATATGTGATATGGTTGGCTATTGTGACAACATCCGGTTGACCTGAATTTCCAAGGAAGGTGCACTCCCAAAGTACACCAGTGTCCAACATGAATTTCAAATTTTAATTGCAAATATCGTCAGAGAAATAAATGAGAATTCTGTAAACCGCTGATTGACGGAAAGAATAACCAGATCTAACTGGCATCTCTCTTCTGCACTATCTTACCTCTTCAGTTCTGAGAATGTAGTACAAACAGATCTATGGATGAAACTGGTCAAATCTGCTCTACTAGAAGAATGATGACAGAACGATGTGCCTTATTATGTTTAACAGAACATCATATATATACTACAGAACATCTACAAAAAGCTTGAAAAGAGTAAGGGTCCAAATCAGTGAAACAGTAACGAGGGCGATTCTACAGAGTTGTAAAGAGACCGAAAACCCGGGTTGAACTCCGGGTTTGCGCGGGATTTATGCGGTTCAGCGGAATTCTGTATATTTGAGGGCAGTACTATTCAAATGGGGAAGCAAACCTGCCACCGCTATGTTGCCGTGAAAAATTTCGTTATAAGATCAGGATGATACGAACCTAGTATAGCTGTCGAATGGGTACATTTGAAGGGTGGTACTTTTCGCAGAGTTGAGTATATATATATATCTGTATACCCTTACATAACGGATAATGCTTACTTCGGTTTGAGCCTAGCCGCATACACATTCGCCTGAATGCCGTGTGATTGGTGAAACTCGGAAGAAGAAAACCCGAGGGTGCACAGGTGGATACAGTTTTAAGGCCAGCGGAATGGCCAACTGGTGGTCGCTAAATCTCATTTTTAAGTGGGTACACCAATGCATTTGAATCCTACAGTGAATACTAAGGGTCAGATAACATGAGATGAACTTGGGTACAAAAGTATGGCCAGCTGGTGTTAAACTCTACTCCACTTGGTATGTACGACGATAAGAAGTCGATTTTGCCACCGCTTGAAGATCCGGAATATCCACGGCATCAAGGTGGGACCTTTCTGACACATGGAAGAACAGTCCAGCATTTGAACCCAATGGTGTCCACTTCAGCTAGACTGAAGACTACATTTATAATAAATAGAACGCAGAATGCATCATCATTATTCAACTTGACTCCATCCTGACGATGGTAACCAATGAGAGTCACTTCTATCGCTATTACTGGCATAGCATAACAAATAGCTCAATGTGATAAGGTGACTTCGTAAGTGTTGGTCGGCACGGAGATGGTCATGGGATGACAATTAAAACGCCATCGCAGGTTCAGCTGTTTGCTAGCTTCAGAAAATTAGGTCGGATCTGGTTAACTTTCTTTATGCACCGAAGTCTTACCAACGGATCACTGTTAGATCTCTGGTAGCCTGCCAGTCTAATGCGGCCAGCACAAACTGAGCACTGAAAGCGGTATTTGAAAAGAAATGTCCACATTAACTCTCGGTTGGCGCACTCGAAGGTCTTCATAAGGTCTATGAAGGGGACATAGGGCGGTTGGCGATATTCGCGAAACTTTTCTTGAAAGTTTTGTGCAGCAAAAAATCCGCTGTGTTACGACCAGCAAGGAATCTGCTTAGTTCTTCTGTGTGTGCTTTGATATCTTCGGCTGTCAGTTGATTAAGTAGCACTCCTGCCAAAATCATGGCCGAGTACCTCAACAGACTGACGCCTCTGTATTTGTCGGGTGAATACATGTTACCTTTTCTTTAGAGAGTTGCAGGACTCAACCGTCCTTGAATTCTACTGGAACTTTCTCTTCCTGATTGGTTATGTCAGTTATTTGAAGAAGTGCATTCTCCAGAATCTTATCATCACACTTGGACAATCCTGCCGGAAGCTTGTATTCTCCAGGTGTCCTGCCATTCAGCAAATTCATGTTCGCCTTCCATATTTGTTTCGCAACCGGAGGAAGATCCAGCTACAATAGACTCTGTCGTTGAGACAGTCTACCCACTGCAGTCCAGTCGTGCTTGTGCAGTTTATCCAACATTCCTGCAGGTGACTTCTGCTTCAGTTGGGTGTCAGCATCCTGGATAGCTTGGGTCGGTATGATACTTCGCCCAAAGGTAGCTTTGAGAAAAGCTATCCAGCAGCGCACTTTTTTGTCTGCTTACTTCGCTTTCTCCCTATAATCACCCTCAATTCGATTCAGTTACCGAGTCAGGTCTGTTCTTGATCTCGCTGTTTTGATAGGCTATACAGTCCTAGCTACTAGTTGTCTTTTCTAGTCGTAATACCAGTCAAAGCGTATCCGGTGAAATTACCCGATCTGGGTAACTCTTGCCTTCACCTTTGGGTGTTTCAAGTTGTGCCACACCGACTGGATGGATTGGAGGCTGTCAGCGCGGGGGCCCGTTGATGCTAGCACACACCAACCTGATTTTCGGATCTTCGATACGGCTGACATCAGTCATTATCCTCTCGTCGATGAAGATAGTGTGGCGTGGCTTGCAAAGCTGGGGTTAAATTTTTGTTCGGAGAAGCTGTTTGTCTATTCCACAGCCCGGTGCTCACATCGGTCATGCGATGCACACCTCTGGAACGTACGAGTGGCAAAATATAACGAAATCGAATGGATGGGAATGTCGCTGCGTGGATGTGCCCGTGTAGCGATGTGTTGTTGTTTGAGGCACAATTTCGTGTTGTTGATAGCAAGTGCGTGCAAAGCGCAAAACCTGAGAAATCGGTCGCTGTTGACTGTTGCAGTCCGAATAACATGGCATTCCTGGACGCCTGATGACAGTGATTGAGCAAGCCTAACAAGTGCAGTGAGGTTTTTCAACAAGAGAACCTTGACAATTTTCGGGAGCTGGCTATCAACTTCGGTGTAGAAGTTGTCTTTTTATTCGTCTATTGAGAATTTTTTGCAGCGCATATACTGATTACGGTCGCGTAGTTTTGGCCTACTAAACTCAGGCGCAGCGAAGTAAAAAGTGGGATTGATGCTACAGGGATCTGTGCAGAGCACTTACGTAGTGCGCTCGGACTGGACAAATCGGATGCCATGGTCCCGTTTTTTCCATCCAGGCAGCTGATTCGGTAGCACGCGTAGCCAGAATAAGCATTTTGTAGACTTCTCGGACCAGCCTGGCGATTTGTTGGTGAGTGCCGCGAAGGCGGTTGTCAATCCGTTGATTTCATTCATCTTGCAGGACGGTTGACTTAAGTATCAGCTGGACACAATAGTGTTAAGACTTTCCACAAGCCAACGGTCAACGATCTCCGATGGAAACGTAATCAATTCCAATTTGACTTCAAGAGATAGGGATTAGCTTGGGTTGTTATACCACCCCTAGGACGGCTAGTGTTCGGGAGAGGGTGTGACTACAAGACCGCAAGAGTACGCATCCCGGGACAGAGCTTATGGTCGGATGGTGGCAGAGAGGGATGGACCACCAGGCTTCTGAAACAACTGAACTGACAATATGATGACTCAAGTCATTGACTTTTCTGATGGAATACATAATTTAGGCCTAAGTTAAATTGTCCTAGACCAGCTTGTCACGTTCCTACAAGAGGCACAATTCGCCGTATCATGAGCCCATACTGGAAATAGCTAGGTAGCGAGGTTGAATGCCCTTTACTGCAGGGAATCAATGGGCGCTTACATGCACCACTAGTCTGATTCATCCTGGTCCAGCTCAGCCTTTTGCGGCTTGGGAATACTTGCGCCTCATTTTTGGACACAGTTTAGCTGAGCCACATCCTCCGGGATTCAGAACGGAGTGCTTGATTAAAGTGTTAGCTGAGTCGAGACGGTAACTGAAATAAGAGCCATCAGTGGCAAGCACATGGGGCTCCCGTATGCTTCGGCTGCGTACAAATGGAATACATCTGATGGTAAATTAATGAAGAACATAGCTTATTAAAGGACAGTGTAGTTTGATATGATGCATGCGAAACTAAGCTTATGATAGCAACGAACAGGAATTTTCAACCCAGAAACCGAAGCCGAAGGTTTTCAGTGGTGAACGACGTTAATCTTAAACACCCAAACCACGCTATAGTGTTTCGGAGTGCTCTGGACATATTTTCCAAATAAAGTTTTATCCTTGTATCTAGCGCTTTTATGGGGATCTGAAAGACTTTTTTGGTTGCATGGTGTCAGTGAGCAAAGCCCTTTTGAAGCAAAAATCTTTTGATTTTCCCATAGAAGCCACAATAGCAATAATAGATAAGTATCTTTTTCCCCTGAAATTTTATTTTCTAGAGGGTACTTATTTTGGGCCTCCATGCAGTTCATTTGACTTCTCAACAGTCGCCGTACCAAAGAAAAGAAACATTTAAGATTCTCCGTTGATCTCTTCATTTGGGGGCGCATAAAACCACAGTTGGAGGGAAACTGATCAAACAAAACACAAAAAAAATGATATTTTGCCTTGCCTGTGAAAAGAAGGTTAGGATTTCAGAGAGGTTTGGTACTGAATCCACCGATTGTTTGCTAAACCTCTCTGAAACGATGACAATCTCATCGGCCCCAAACATTTTCCAAGTGAGAGCAATTAAAGTGAAAAGCTGTTGATGACAGTTTTAACGATCTTTGCCGGCTAACTGATTTTGCATGGTTGCCGACCGAATGAACAATTTTTTTGCCAGTTCGAACTTATGAAAAATACTCACGGTGAAAACTTCATCAAGTGTCGTGGCAAACTGCTGAAGTTCGTCCAGCAAATGCAACGTCTGTTGCAAAGCTTTAAGGGCGTTGATTAGTTCCGTTATTTTATCGAATATGCCGGTTGAATCTTCTAGATTTTTGCGCAGTTGAAGTATGTTCCGTTGAATGTTCTGTGCGCTTGGATATCCTTGAAATGGATTGATAAACTCCTCTAATTGGTCCAGCAACGTCTTGAGCTGTTCTGTGTATGCTTTCACTTTCTCAAACTCGCTGACTGCGCCCTAGAACCAAATGGAGGATACAATGCACACTGATAGGAAACTCCCAAAGGAGCCTGGCGACAGGAGAGGATTAAGAGATATCATACAAGAGCAAATTTGTTCTATCCCAAAAACATCCAGAATAATATTACCAAGTATTTTTGTGCTCTGTGAAGCTCCCGTGTCCTTATCAGAAATCTCTTACTGACTGTTAATTTCCATGGTATTATTATTGCCGACTGAGTGCAAATTATCAAGTCTTACAGAACTGCAGCCAAAGTGTTGAAGCAACCAGATAAACAATAGAACGGGCCAGTCACTATCTGGCTTTGACCGTCAAGAAGACCATTTGCTTTTCTTGTCACTATATGTGTGCTCACAATTTTGGACCCTGGGGCTGAGCAGGAAAGTTAAGTGACAAATGACAACCATCATCACATTCTTCCTTTCAACTGTTACTCACGGATAACCTGAACACTCAGTATGGCTTTGAGAAACAGATGTCAAAGAAGACAGTCGGGCTGTTTTTAACTGGGGTCATGAGCGTAAACGGCTGGTGCTTATTAGCGATGCGTGCAACTATGGATTTCACCACCAGTGATACAAGGTTTAATGCTGGAAAATGTCCGTCACGACCTGGATGCGTCCAAGCGTTGAACACAGCCTATGGGACTATACGGCCAAAGGGATTTCAACGAAATGTTCACAAAAAACGTCACGTGTGGTGTCGATTGCAGCAGCGTTCATGCACTGGTACGCTCCCAAGTGCAACAGGTCTTGGAACGAAACGATCGAGTGCACTACAGAACGAATGTCCGATTCACCTACATCACATATTTTCTAAGAGGCGGTCGTTTATAAGTTGGCCAATGCAATGGCACCACAAACGCTGGAAGAAAAATGCACCGGGATTAAGGACCACATTAGAACGGCTGTGGTAGGAATCAAAAAGAAAGGATTGCTCACTCCCTGGTCTGACAAGAAAACAAACTTTAGCGCTATCTACAGAAGAATATTGATTCGGCTTCCACAACTTCCCCAATACGTACGGATGTTTCTCCGTTTTCACTTTTCTTGTATGTTGTTAGCATACTTAGCCTTGATTTTTCGTCCGGCTTTAAATGCACATGCCAGAAAATAGTACGACCTTGGAGACCGGACTCAGTGTGCTCACGAGGATTTCTCAGGAGCACTCCCTATCCCTCGTCGTTATGAGGTTTCATGACATAGGGTTCTCCTCAAGCAAGTAAGGTTATACAACGACCTGCTCGTTAACATTCCTTCCTCCGTTCTTCAGTAGGTCTGTCATCCAAGATCATCCATAGAGAAATAATTTGGACCAAGCCTTTCAAGATATCTCAGACGGCATCCTTATGCTTCATTAAATTTAGCTGGAGTACCAAGACTGGCATCTTGTACGCTCAATTTCAGAATGATAAAGTTGCTTCAAAAGAACGTTCCCTGGTTGTATTTCCGGAACTAACTGGAAAAGACTTCCGCTGCAATGTTCGATCACTCAAGCAGTGGCATACCAAGGGATTTACCTGTCATCTTTGTGCTCAGCACGCACAGCAACACTTGTCAGAACTTTTCTGTGAGCACCATAACGTCCTGTCTATCCTTCTCTATATAAGTCAGTTTCGACTTTCAAGACGGTTGAAATTCGAACTCATCTTCGGTCATACTACAACCTTACGTGGCTCCGTTTTCCCTACTCTGGCAGATACCTGGTCAACAGTATCTTTTTGTTGATGATGAATAAATGCGTCTTTCTTTCTTTTCTCATCCTTCCATGTGGGTTCGAGAGTTAGTTTGTTTCCTTTTAGGTCCGAAATCGACCCTCCGAACTTCCTCGAGTGTCTGACCCATCCGGTTTTCGGAGGGGACTTTCTCTTGTCACCTTTGCACAGACCACATTAAATTACTGGCTATCAGTGTGCGTGAAAATTGAGGATTATGGCTAATGAGTGTCATGCACCGAGCTCCAAGTTTCTGCCACTCCGCTGAAACTCCTCGAATAGTATAACAATTAGCGGTCAACATTTAAGGATGCCAATGGTTTTGGAAGTTTCCGCATAGTTCACCCTCCGGTTTTATTTCTTCCGGTTTGTACCGAGTAAATGGCGTTTCGGCAGTACCTTAAATCAAAACACAAGTATAAGGCGGTCGTTAAGGGAATTTTTGTGTGATTACAGTGCTCACAGTGCTCACAGTCATGAAGTGTGTTCTCTTTTCGGGTTAAGCACAACCCGATTAGTTGGAGAATCCAGTTGTGAAATCTTCCGATGTAATTAGAATTCAAGCTACCAATTTGATATCCACTGTTGTCAGTGCTCTCGAATGGAAAGCAAAAGCCAGTTCTTTGGCAAGATCACGGTCTACTATACGCGCATATGGAGTACCGAAATACCAATGTTTGTGCACAAAGGAAGTGACGTTTAGCATTATACCATAGATGACATTCCTTAACGTTCAGAGAACTATGCCAGCCATCAAAATTTGAATGGAAAAAAGACTGAGAGTGCCAATCAGTATCAGATACAGTGCAGTACAATGGATAAGGTCGCACAGTGCCTGCTTCATTTAGTGAGATTTTTGGAGAAAAGATATTTAGCCCTCAGATAGCATCCGTTATCAACCCTTGCAAGTAAATTGTATTTCGAACGGGGTCAAGCGAAAGACAACACTTAAAAATGTCTAAATTATCACTTTGTTGCGATATGAAACCAGGTGTCTGACTGGCCTCCACCAGCAAAAAGTTCGCTTTAGCCAGGTGGCAGCAGTGGGTGTCTTGGAGGCGCCGAATGCATGATATTGAGATAAATCAACCAGCCATTCTTTGATACGTTACGTTTTTATAAAAAGGCTGGCTGTCTAGCCTGCAGAGGTGCAAACAGAAATCTACAGGTAGCGATTTCAGAGACCGACCCAATCGCAAAACAACAGATGTCAGCCGGAATTCTTAGGTCGCAACCATGGTCAGCCTGAGTGGATATATTTCGTGCAAAACAGTTGGAACAATTTTGTTCTTGTTTCAAATATACGGAGTACCGAGTTAAAAAACTCCTGGATATTTGAGACTTTTTTATGGCAAGAAGAGCGGATTCACTTCAGAGGAAATTGCCCACAGAAAATTATTTTGTCCAGTCTCGTGCGTGTTCCGTCTACTGTGTTCACTCTTGTGTACTAAGATGTCTACACCAAACATGGAAGTTCGAATTTTATCCACCATCATCCACCATCATTTTGAATATAATCACTGACTATGGATATTGGGAAATGACAAGTAATGGTCTCGTAGCATTCGTGTGATGACGTGGAGTATTTTCATACTTCAGGAGTGACATTCAACCAACGGATGTGAGAGTGTTATTTTACGTCCATAAATGGGACGAAATATAATGATATACGTCATGGAATTCCAAGACATTGATTGCGAATTCATTCACGGCCGTCGAGTCTTGGCATCATTCATAGTTCCAACTGGTCCAAATCGGACTATACGGTTATTGCTGTTACTCCTTTTTCAAAGGACATGTAAGCGAAGTCTCTACATCCTTTTCGGTTTGAAACTCACCTCATTATTTGTTTTATTCAGTTTTTCCTCCAGTTGTGTGATAAGTTGCCTAATTTCATCCACATTTGCTGGAAGCGTGGCGTTGAAGTCGAAGGCACGAATTTTTTGAACTAAGGTTCTGTGGAAAAACAAAAAATTGATATGAGAAAGGGATTTCTTACGGGAAGTCCACAAATAACAGGTCACGGACAGACGATTTTGGTGTGGATTTTGTTTGAGAAAAGGGTTCAGCAATCCTGAATAAAGACGCAGTGTAAAAGTGTGCAATCCTTCAATAATGCCAACAATTTGTAGTGGTATCTAAGAGTTGTTCGACAATAAATACCACGAATTTAATAATCATTGTTACTGAAATACGTGCGTTAAATTAGTATATGTGTAGTGGAGCTGGCGACAATCATTATACTTGTACCCCCAGTTAGCAGACATCTGGTACGCAACCAAGTATGGAATCAAGTCCTGAAGGAATGCAATACAGGCTACAGAAAGTGTATGTTTTTGGGAAATCAGGTACGCACATCCAAGAGAAGAATACAAACACTGGGGGCGCAATGCAAAATACTTCGTCTACATGCTTAAGCTCGGCTAAAATATCCATTTAGGTTAGAACACGAACGATGAATGAATATCACTGACAGGTAAACCTTCGCAAAACTTGACATCTCTACGCCACTGAACTTCTCCGGTGACCACAAGAGATCACCTGGTTTTGTTTTCAAAGGCATCCCAAGGAGTATGGAGATCATCCATCGGCAGACATTTGTATCAAGTAGTCTTTTTCATCCCTTGATTGAAGAAACCGCATGTTTCGGACTGTAGAGGATAACAGCCGATTCACTTTTCGGTAATTACCTTTTAATTTCTGCCCAAAGAAATTCTCGCTATTTAGGCCTTCAGGCCATTAGTTTCCGAAGTAGGGTGCGCTAAAGTCAAATCTGTTAGCTGCAAATAACAACTTCAAACATGGATAAATTTGTGCGGTGACATTTGAGTGGTTCCTGGTCTCACTTGCTTTTGACCGGTTGATATTGTCAGCTTACTATTGGAGACTGTTCAAAGGGCACCCGATAATCATCAGGCACTAACTTAAAGTTTCACCGCTTATCTGAGTACTCCAAACAAGAGTGCAGGCTCTTTTATGGCTATGATGTTTGGCATGCTTTACTATGTGCATTGTCTAGTGGAACTGTTGCCCCATTTGTGGTTAACTTTGGTGCGTTATGTGATGCGGATCTGAGGACGATGTACTCGGACAACCTCTTGCGTCGCAGGACGTGTATGCCTAAAGCTCACACTGATTAACTAAATGGTGTTCTCACAATCTTTGCGCTCTTTGTTAGCACCGTGACATGGTCGGAAAAAATGCATGCTAATAGCTTCGGGCTGGAATCTCCATGTATTGTTACCTACTGAAAGCCGGAGCTTGTGAAATGAGATCTTCGTGACCTTTGGTTATATAATGTCTTTCCAAGGAGGTCGTGGTTCAGTAAGAATCCATTTTTTATCACAAACCTCTCAACTTTACCGCCATAACGTTCAGACTTATAGTATCAGCTTTCGTAAAGCGGTAACTGCCATCAGCAATTCTATCCATGAAGAGTTCACCCCGACTTTCGTAAGACCTCTAGGGTCAATTTCAAATCCCCATTAGTCAGTCTGACCTTAATCGATGTGTCTCCAATTATTTTCTTTTAACTAAGAATGTTTACCGAATTTCCCACCACAGTATTCTGCTGATTACTGATTTTTGAAAAAATCGGTTGGTATTTGCTTTAGGCGATTGGACAGAGCCGTGTTTCCCCTGGATGAGGATGCGTTGCTCATGTATGAAAGTGAATATATGAATACATGGTGTTGTACCTGATTGGTCATCACATTTTTATTAACGAACTACAGCCCTCTTGAGTTCAGGACGGCCTTGGAGCACCTGCAAGAACTGTGTCAGTATCTCGCCAACTTGCTAATCCGCTCAGCAGTTTCGAACGTTGTAGACATGTGTTTCCTGTAAGCCGGTACAAGGATTCCCAACTTGCAGTTTTCTGACAAGGCTGATCAACTTTTTTCAAACTTATTACTGAACTTCTACCTGAAACTCCGCATCTGGCACATCCGGGCCGAAAAGCTTCCGTGATGTTTGTGCACAGAAATTGGGTGCGTGGGCGATATCACAGGCGTTGGATCGGATACTTCAGGAGTATGAACTATCTGAATAACCCAGTAATAACTCGTTCCCGTGATCCATTTTACAATTCAGGCTTTCTGAATTGAATTAACCATTAAGCATATGCTTGAAGACCAGACAATAAACGTGACAAGTGAATTAAGCCAGACAAACATTTATACATGTTTGTATGATGACTTTAAACGGGATGGTTGGTTAATAAATGTTAATACCCATGAGATAAGTGTGACACCAGCCTGCCCGCCAAAGGCGGAGCATACACAAAAATAGTACAACCCGCACTGATGTGAGTCAGGAAAGTTGTCTCCAAGCGAAACAATCAGAAAATATTCAATGTGTGCTCCATGACAGATACAAAAGATCGCTTGGTTCTGATTGCAATGTTAGATGAGCGATGTTAAACTACAACAGATAGGCAACTCGACGGTGGCAGACGAAAAAGTCCCTGGAACATTAAACTACCTATATTCGTAATGCACTACTCATAAGGTCGCTGAAAATTCTTCGACAGCCCACGACCGGTTTCGCCCTTATTGGGGCTCATCAGGTAGGCGCAGTCCCCGAGTTTCCGTCAACCTTATGTTCTACTTGAAACCAAATTGCACACTCATTTGCAAACGAATTTGGTTTTGAGAGAGAATCACCTTGAACCCAGCTGAATCTCTCGTTTGTGATGCTTCCAGGCAACTGAATGTGCTGCACCAGGCCGCCTCATGTTCCAGTTGCTACGATATTCGAGATATCGCGATACATGTGTATTCGTAATGCACTACTCATAAGGTTGCTGAAAATTCTTCGACAGCCCACGACCGGTTTCGCCCTACTTGGGGCTTATCAGGTAGGCGCAGTCCCTGAGTTTCCGTCAACCTTATGTTCTACTTGAAACCAAATTGCAAGGAATTAGCGAAACCACCTACTTTGTCATTCTGACTCCACTAATTCTATCTGGTAGGTAACGATAGCTATCCGTAAATAAGAGCAATGACAGAAAAAAGTGATGGCGAACGGAACGGAACGGATCAGACCGTGCGCCCAGAGTTCTCAGTGGAATATTCCAGCCATTTTGTTCCAAAAGTCACTGTGATGTACCTTCAATGAGCCCGGATTACAGCGTTATGTTTTCAGTCCTGCTGTCTCCTTAAGGGGAGCCATTAGTGCAGCTTTAGTTGTAGATTGCGTCTTTGTACATAAAATGCATTCCACAGGTTTTAGTACGGACTAGGCTCGGAACGTGCCAGAAAAGGAGCCAGTCGAAATAATCAAAAGTCAGTCGATTGGACAGATGTGTCGCGAATCGGCTACGGACGGAAAAATCCACGCCCTGATTGGTCATCATATGGGCCATTTAGAATGGAGAATATTTAGCCCGGTACTTCTGCTCCATTACGAACTTTCTAGCCTGGTCTTATTGAAACTTCTATGATAAATATACAAGTATAGCTATAGCTAACTTTATCTCCTTCAAAAGCTGTCTGAAGCTACCGTTACTTTTAATGCTACATCGTAGGCGGATTGGAACCAAAACAAAATTATGAGGTGGTCTGAGTAAGTATTTTCGGACGAAAACACACACACACAGGCTGCTCAAACTGGCGAATTGAGCCACCACGAGCGCTTACTCTCCGCCACACTATTACTAGATTTGTCAACGGACGAGGAAAATCTCAAAACCAAATTCGGATTGTACATGCATGTCTCTCAGATAAGTGGTGCAAAACTATTCGAGGTGTATACAGACTGTAGAGGATTGTAGTCAGTTATATCATCGCTTTGGAAAAGTTGTTTTGTAATGCATGCCGGTCGTTTACGTATAAGACATCTATCGTCTGCTTCGCAGTGTATTGTAAATATGTCCAGATGAAATTTGGGTGCAGCTTTACAGGTGTTTTATCCTTATTGGGAACTATCAGCGGAATAAATCTCAGGAAATCACAGGGGATTGAGAACTGGCAAACTCTCAGCAAATACTTGAAGAGTAAATCGCTTGGCCGTTAAATGAAGGCCAGTAGTGTGGTTAACCCACATTTAGCAAAGGTGGTGCACACATATGGAGTGCAAACTTCGTTTCCAAAAAGCAAGTTATTCTAACTAGCACCAAAGACAGTGCCTACTTCTGATCTAAGGATATAATCCAGTTCAGTCATATCTGTTTGTCTGTGGCCGACCCAGACACCAGCAACAATTGTAAATGATGCTACTCCATCATGCTGAATGAGGGCCATTCACAGCATGGCGTGTAGCATTGCAATGACCACAGTAGGAGCAAATATCCAGAGGAGAATATTATCAGTGTTCAGACACGTTTCGAAATTAAGATGGTTGTGATCCAGTAAAACAATATCAACGGCTCCAAAACAATATCCGTTCAAAAAATGAACACGTTCTATGCGTGTTCATCTGGATTAACCCAAAACGTTCTCTTTGTCTACTCAGTTCGCAGAAGTATAACTTGGAAGCTGTTTGGTCTGTGTGGGACTCAGGTGATTGAAGTTCAGGGCTTGTTTCTGAGATCGAATTGAAAATGTTGCACGTTATTTTGGAAATACTCAAAGAGAGGAGATATAGTGGAGTTAGTTAATTTGTAGGATGACATTTTGGTGACTGGATTGTTATTTTTCAGGCATAATATAAAATTATAATCTGACCTAATGGTTTGGCCAGTGGAAATACCTGGTCCATCGGTGATACGCTGTACCAAGTATTCTCTGACAAAAAATCAGTCTACAAAAAACTCATAATGGGGAAGTTAAAATTAAAACAGCACTAATATTGTCAAGAATCTTGAGTGACTTTGACCAGAAGACATGGCTACACTGACAGATAACTCACTGTTCTGTTTCCGTTATTGCCTTCTGCAAATCCGGTTGCTCAACGATGGCTGTTGCGTTCAGAAAACGGTCCACCCCAAGTGCAGGAAATAAGCCGGGATTTACTGACCTCGATCCATTCTGTTCTGTTGATGCTTTACATTGTATCAAAATACCGTTTAGCACATTTCTTGGCATCGGAATGTCCAGCATGGCTGAGATTGAGGGATCCAAAAGTTGGTCTGACAGCAATTGAGGCCACATATATCGAACATAAAGGTTGAGTGCTCCATCGGTCACGACTACTCCTGGGGGGTTACCCACATAACGGCATCCTTCGTTTGCGATTAGCCCCGACACGAGAACGAGAACACCGGAGACAAGGACCAACAGCGGAATGAGGAAACAAAAGATCACCGGAAGAATCAGTCCGCAGAGGAGGCAGCACCTTGATCCGTTAGAATCTGCGAAAGGGATAGCCGGGTGCAAAAATTTAAAACCTTCCTAGCAGAGCCTATCGCAGTACCAAGCCATTTATTGGCCTATCTTCGTAAAGGAGGGAGTTGATTTCTCCCGAGAAAATGTCAGCATGTAATTAAATGGGAGTTATGAGTTATTTATTTAATTTTGAAACCCCTCCTAATTTAAACTGTGAGCACTGTCCTCAAATTTTGCACCTATGTGGCAATTGTCCAAGAAAATTACATGCGAAGTTCAGGCAGGTAGACAAATGAGGTATTTCGTAATTTTTAGACCCACTGTGTCAGCGATCTTCAACGAATCGTTTTTGAACACCGGAAAGTAGAGCAAGAAGGTGTTGTTGGTCAAAGATGCTCGCTCGACACCGAAAATATTGTCAGCAATGTAGCGATCATGCGTGGGTTCACCAAGCGCTTTCGTATCCTCATTGATTGGAATTCTACGTTTTATGCCTAGCTGTTACAAACAGGTACGTAAAAATAAAACTTGGGATTGACTGAGCACTAGAAAGCGATAAAAATACGATGTTTTGTCTTTGTCTGCACACACCGATTTTCATGAAAGACAGCATCTCCATCAAGCACAGCATATAAAGAGAACTACCTTGTTCTGATTCATACCAAAATAGTATCTTCTTTCGTGTTAAGCAATGGTACTTTGGGAGGGATCACAAGCTAATATTTCCTTTCAGATCTTTATTTTTTAAATTTCGATAATAATTCGAGTAACTCCCTCTTATAAACTTTCAAGCAGAATTTCTCGACTGACCCAATTTTACTCATCTATAGGTCTGTCGTGGGATGAAGATGCACCTGCTCCATAACTTACTGCCTGAACCAAGAATTTATACACGGTAGCTCGAGGTTAAGCGCAATTTCTATTTTGATGCTTTCCGTCGCTTGATGCAACTGGGAGAGGTCAAGTAAGCAGATAAATTCAGCTTACCTTCTCAGATTTTTGGCGTTCGTTGTCCAGCGAGATAAGACTCTCGGCTGAGAACCCTGCAGATTATGTTGGTATCGTAAAACACCGGCGAACCAAACGACAATCCGCTATCGCAAACCATTGGTAGAGATCACACGAAATGTGCGGGAAGCCATATGTCACCCATGAATGGTATAACTTCATGGTCTTGAATGAGGTTACCAAAGTTAACCGAGATGTGTTCAAAATTATAGAAGCTGGGTACTGATTGAGTGCACATTAAAACAATAAGGAAGTGCAATAAAGTGCGGCGGGGCTAGTATCAACGTAGATTAACAAACGCCATCATTCGTGTTGGTAGATATAGAATCCTGCCAACTGCTGCGACAACTGTACAGTGCTCTTCGATCTTTCAGCTTAGATTAACTTTAAATAAAAGACAAAATGAAAGTGGAAATTTTTAGTAACAATAATATCCACGAGTAGTTTAAAGCATGGAAGAACCTTAATCAATTTCGTTAGTAAGGAAATAAGTAAATCTCGGGTGATTGATCTTCGTCTTGCTTTAGGTAGTCACGGGTGAATAGTAAACGGACATTTTTATAGCAGTCATTTACAGGAACACAGATAGAAGCCTCTGGCATAAGGTTGTGGATAAGCATCGTAGAATTCAAGTTCGTGCGAGGCATGAATTTTTTGCTAATATATCTCAGTCGCAGAGAGCTAGATTTATTTGCAATCGCCGGACGTTCTTATTGTATTCTGTGCTCAGTCAGCACTCAACTTCTGCACTTTTGGTGTGACACTTTCATTCGTGCAAAAATGAACCCGAGGAGGATGTTCCCTCCATTTGAGAACCCGACTCTCCCTTTTTTCAATACTGGGGAAATTTTTGAATCATGTTCTGGAGGCTTATCACTATTGAATGGTCTAGTATGTGATTAACAGAGTGAACCAAGTCAACTAAAGTTCCTTAGAAAAACCGCACTTCTTGAAATCCTAGGGTTATCTGAAAACTTTATGTTGATTCGATTCGTTGTTAAAGAATCGGGAAAACGCATGCGGTTGCATAGCATTCCGCTGGCCTTGCAACCCACGGGAACGATCTTTGTCAGTTGAAGCAAAAAGGGTAGTCTCGGGCGACGAAACGTGATAAAACAACAACATTTGGAGAACTGCAAGACTAACCTTTTGCAGCCTGCACGGCAGTTATAATTCCAAAAACTAGAATGATGACCAGTACAGCAGTGAACAAGATGAGGACGATGAAGCCTCCTATTTTCGTGAACTTAGCAGCCGTTGTCAGTGCGTCATCGACCGTTGGCTCAATTTGATCGAGTTGTTGGATAACTGGCTCACTCACTTCAGTACCGACTTTGTCCCACAACTGAAGCATCGGCTCCAGTCTTTTCGTGAGATCAAAATTGGTTTTAATCTGTTATTAACAAAAATGGCAAAATCCATTCGATTCGAAACGTCAGCCATAGGGGTGCAAGAGAAATCTGTTTGGCAAATAAAAATATATCACATCCTATAATTTAGAAAGTTCGCTTACGAGACAAATCTATACTAAGTAAGTTATCTATTATCCTGTGTATGTTGCGTTTGTATCAATACCCGTAGGATCTAACCTCTACCCTGAAAGGGAAGTTAATCAATTCTAAATAGAAAAAATACCACTCTGTTGACTGCCAACGAAATACGGATAATTCAAGGGACGAAAATACACAACAAACCTCATAGGCCTCTCTCACGGAGTACGAGATGATCACAGGCAGTATCAACCAACTTTAGCCAAAAGACAACGTTCGGACTCTTATTTGGAGGCTTATACGTAAGCATATTTACGCGGTGTACACTAAAATTTCAACCAGTGCATCTCACCAATTCGTTTGGCCGTCCTGCGGCAGTGTATCGTAGTGGGATAATTCTCAAGTCGTGTGTTCATCTCAGCTTGAGAGACAAATGCAGTCTTCTTGCAGTTCACCTTGCTCCCGTCCTCAAGCAGATAGGTTCGAATGTGACCTCCTTCTATAGTTCACTAGAGCGGCAATAGCTGTCCTTACAACGTCCACCTTGGGTAGTAATCGTGTTTATATTTTTCTCTAGTGACCTATGCATGCTCTTACGAACTCGGTTCACAGCAGGGCTGTAGGGTATGTCCCAATATTTCCGATAGCGTTGTATTTCAGAAAGTCAGAAACTTTTCTCCTTTGGAGCTGTGGGCCGTTATTGGTAATAATCTCTTTTGGTAGCTCAAAACGGTCAGAGGCAACACAATTAAAACACATGACGTAGTCTCTGCACAATAAGAAACCTTGAGTCACTTTGTATAAGAATAAGTGGTAAACAACACATTGTTTTACATGTTTTAAACTTGGGGAAGAGATCCCAATTTCAGCTGCTGGCCATGGTCACGTATGGTAATTGAATGCCTGAACAGGAGATCGAAATGATCTAGATCTCTTGTCTGTGTGTTTGGAGGGGCGCATTTCTGGATTACCGTTTGGATGTAGGAGTTCAATCGACAGTAAAATTGCCGAACGTTGACCTTCATGCGTAAAATTCTCGGAAGGCATAATGAGCAAATGAGATAATGGAAGAAACCAAACGTGTAGGGATTGTGCATAAAACCACTTACAAACGATAATCCATCGTTCATTACCTGAAAGGGTAATATATCCAATACGTTGACGGACAATAAGTACTAATCACCTCAATTAAGTCGTCCTTTCCACTGCACTTGCTCAGTGGCAGTTGAGAGTGCGTATCAGCCGCATGATTATATCTTTCAGGGAGATAGTTGACATCACAATATTTGGTCATTAATCCTATGCACCATCGTCTAGTTTACAGGGGTCTTTAATCCCTAATTCATCGTTGGGTGCCACGGCAAAGGTTGGACGATCCGTAAGAAGAACGCTTGTCTGAATAGATGAAAACGTCACTACTCGCAAGCCTACGTTACTGTAAGTGCATGTTTTACCCCGTATATCGATGCGTCCGTTTTTTCGACAGCGACCTTGACGCTAGTTCAGATAATTTCATTTGACCTTGTTAAGCTGCGACAGTACTGTCCCAAGGCCTACATCCAATGCATCAATAGGCACAAAGCTGGGGCATTACCCACAAACACAGCAGAAGTTGGAGAAGAAAAGTCATGATTCGGTTGGCAGAATAGGAATTTTCTCGGAGAAAATATTCTGATTTCTTATGTGTCCTAGCCCTTGGAAAAGCAACAGCTTAGTCATTTTGGATGTTTGATTGAGACATCAGTGATGATGTGTTCTTCGGACTATTCAAAAAGGGAACTAGAATTCGTAAAGATATTTTTCGCAGGATGGTCATTACACAAGACTGCGAAATCTCTGCGGCAAAGAACTGAGTAATGTTCAGTTGGGAAAAAGCGCGTCTACATAAGACTTCCATTCAAAGATGACTCTGTTGCTGAATCAGACATTCTATTAATAGGATAAAGGTGACAGCTAATTTGTGCCTGAGTCGGACTAACTGCCAAGCTCTCCTACCAACTGCTGTGTGTACTCAATCATATGTCATCCGTTGGTCGTACGCCGAGTCGTTCGTCGGGCGGAATAAGAAAACACAAACCACATCCGTGAAAAGTGGTTGTAATAAACCATACTGAAGCGTGATTGTGTCACATCTGGCCTATTCCACTCATGTCATCGACAGACAGCACACTTACGAAGTCGTGTAGCGGATACCCCTGAATCGGTTACGGCTGATACGATCCAGGCTGTTATCGATTTCAGAAGTAAGTGAAATTCAGATGTATGATACAACATACAGTATCGAATGAAGGCGGACACAGATAAATCACCTGCACGCAAGCGAGCAAGTCAACATTGATCCAGTAAACAGCAGTTTTGTTGAAAGTAATTTGAAATGAATTCCCGTGCTCATTGCTTGATATGACAACTTTGAATTTAAGCAGTTAACAACTTGAATTTCCACATTTCTAGCATGTACAGAATGATTATTTGTTTGGACTTAATCCTCTAAACGGAAAGCTTGGGGAAGGAGGATTTTCATACCTCGTTTCGACTACTTTCCGTCAAATGTAAAGCACAGTTTATTGAAAAAATATTCCAAAAGTTCACTCTGACATAAAAAGGTACCAAATAATATGACTCTGAAGTTTGAGGATGGACGAAAGGGCATTATCATGTGCGGAGTTGTTCATCGGCCAATGCGAACCAAGCAGTTACAAGCCATTAGATTCGAGAAAACCTCATTTCCACAGAGCTTTTGAAAAATGAAGGCTATCTTCAAAGTTTCTGTACGTTCTTTGATTATAAGACAACAGTAAACAAACACTGCAAAGAAGTCTAATAGTTTGCGTATCAACCTTCCATCAGATGCAGGGACGGCGCTATGAAGCTTGACCGGGCACTACTCGCATGATTTATCAGTAGTATACATCTTTTCAAGTGTAGTTCAAGGGAAAACAGAGGGCGCAAAATTCTCATTTAACTCGTTTGTATCAGATAAATCAGACATCATGAGCCATTTTGGTAAGCCGGTTCAGACACAAGAGTGTTGGATCTTGCTGACTTCTGGTGGAAGTCTAAATGTGGAACAGTGTAAAGTGAACTACCTAGCCACAGCTATATGGCTTATAGTTTACTCGTAATATTCGGCTGGACATTTGCACTCACTTCCAAAATTATATTTTCAATTCGCGAGTCTAAGTCCAAACGCATTTTTTCAAACTTTTTCAACACGTCCGTCAAGTTGGATCCAAACTTAGAAGTTAGCTGAATCAGCGTGTCATCAATCACAATGCTGCTGGCGTTAAATCCCAGGTTCAGCTTGCTGATTTTTTCCTGGAAAAAAGGCGACGTGTTTGGATTCGTTAGAGGTAAGTTGGACAAAGAGACATGAGGGTACCAAATTAAGATCCATTACATGATCAGCGCTGGTAGTTAGAAATTGACGCATTGCAAAGTTTTGATGTTTGTGTAGCTAATATCTAGGCCGATCAGTATTGCGCGAATTCCAACGCCAATCCAGAGCTAGAACGGTATCCTGATAAGTTTGAAGCGAAATCACACAGCCGTCGTATGAGTAACTAACCTGGTCATTCTATGTGCAACTAATAATGATGAAAATATTACGTAGGGCACTGTTTGCTATTACACAGTCATACACTTTTTTCATTCCCTCACTGTCTTGCTTTTTAGGGAGGAGAGATCAAGAAACATTGTGCAACTTCCATTATCAGGCACGTCCAAACGTTTTAGGATATTCTGTTACTCCGGACTAGTTTTTTAGAATTCAGCAAAATTTCACGGTATTTCGACCAGGTCCAGAAATATGTAGAAGGTTAATGGAAACTCTCCTAGTTTAACCTTATATGTAGCACTGCGTCAAAAAACCTAATTCGTAATCTTCAACACACCCAAGAGGCATGCGTCGGTTTGCATGAAATTTATTCCACTGAAGAGTAGTATGAGCGACAGAATCAGTTGAGACACTTATTGGCGATGCCTCAGCCTACAAAAAGAAACACCACATGCAGACCTCCTGTGGCCATGAGTTTAATGATAGGAGCGACGGCAAGCAGCGCTTGGTAAATGCACTGCCTGTAGGGCATTTGAATAAAAGTTCCGGGGGTGTACTATGGCAAGCCTCCGTAGTAAAGTCCAAACAACTAGGCCTTAATAAAACTTCTGCGTAAGATATGCTCATCGGGGCTTAGGCCACTTTTCAAGACCAAGTAAAGAGACTACTCATTAGTGCATTACGAACATTTACGAAGAAAACTGTGGTAGATTCATTTATCTAAATTCCATTCATCAAGTTGTTTTTGTGATCCATTCAAAAGAGTTTTAACGGAGTAATTTAGAGTACCTACCGGAACTAATGGCAACCAAATATTTAAACAGCGGATAATACATCTAAAATACCGCATTCTGAAAGGATTATTTTTAGGACAATTATTCTCACGACATCCCATCTTGAGGAACTAATTTGCAAGCCAACTGTGTGTGCAACGTTCTTCCGTATGGGGTTTTGTTATCATTGCAGCCGCAACAATTTTTGTGAACTTATACTTATAACCGTGAGCTGAATTTTAGCACATTATTATTACCAAAGATAGCTTAATTGAAATCAGTTACCTTTATCAAGGGGGAGGAGAGAATTGTGAGATGCTCATGCTAACGCACGTGGTAAACTTTCTACAGGAAATAGGACTGAGCTAAAAAGACCTTGCTTATGAAACAGACGGCGAATAAAAGTACAACATGATCTAATCAAAAGGTTTAAAACACAGTCAGTGGAGAAGCCCAAATGTTTGTTTGCTTCTCTTTACATATCAGTAAAGAAACCATCAGTAGTCGGTCAAACTCCGGATGCTCATTTGTTTTTGGAAAACATCCTAGGAAATTATGTAGGTACATAATTAATGGAGATTTCAACTCGCAATTAGGCAGGATATAGCGCTATTCATCCCCTAATCACGGGATCCACATCACGTGGTTGCGCGTGTTGACTGGCTCGTCGAGTGGCGACTGCTTAGGTGGAAGTCTCATTCAGTGGGCGAATTTTATTCTTCCTCTGAGGTATTTATAGACTCTTGGCGGCAATATTTATCTCGGCAACAGTTTAGAGGGAGAAATAGTCTTTGTGAAAGGTTTTCTGGTAGTGTAAGCAGGTTTGAAAACGTGGTTTAACAAAATAGCATTCAAAAAACCTTCCTTGCTAAACGATTGGAACTTAGACCTCCCGAATAAAACGGGTGACCAAACCCGGCTCGCTTCACATTCATCTACTATTCAAAGGAAATATGATAAGCCGGCTGCCGTTAGGAGCATAATAAAGGACTTTTACCAGAAACTTTCCTAATCCACACCTAAAAGTGAATGTCATCATCCATCCTATATCAGACAGGAGTCGAAGGACTAACTCATCAGCTCATCTCATTGGGTGTTTGACAATTTACGAAGACAGGTTGGTCGAAAACGTGCCAATTTTTAGAGCGTATTTACAAACATATGCCTTGCGCCTTGTAGAGGAGACAGGGAAGAAGCTACTTTATACTGTGCGCACAATTAAAGCGGCATTTAAGCCAAATCATGAGATACAAATTAGGGCACCGAATCTCCTGAAAACGAGATTCTTTCGTTTGCAGAGACAAGTAATTTTCACACTTTTAGACCCAAACATGGCATGCAAGAAAATATCCTGCATCGCTTGACTTATCGGTTTTTCGTTAACCATCGAATTCACGCAACATTCAGCAGTTCTGATTTTAACCGAATTTACTTTTTCTTGTTTTAATCGATTTTTCAATATTTGTCTAGACAGCAGCAGTCGAGATGCAAAGATTGGAAATGAATCACGGGGTTTTCGGTTAGTAAGTTCTTGCCTTAACCATTGAGATAACTGGTGCTCGTAAGCACACTATTCAAACGACAAATTTGAAATATGGACGGAGTCTCCAGAGGTCAACTCCCGGGAGCTTGGGTGGGGTTATAAACCTGTGCACTGTCATTTTTTTCAAACAGGAACCAGATGATGGAAACTACATTAGTTTTCGGTGGATTGTTCATCAACAACAGTTTACTAAAACATTTCAAGGACAGTCACTTATGAAATACCCCTATGTTGATCCATTTACTTGATACTCCCGTAGTAAATCCACAAATAACGTAAAATATTGAGAACTTGCATGTTCATGGATTACATGAGGAACTCAATAAACGTTTGCCACTTTTCGGGTTAGACTACTGTGACACTTCTACATTACCTCGACTAGCCCTGTAAGTCTATGAGCATTCGGTGCATGCTAAGGAGTTATTTGTTTTCACTGGCAACCAAGGGCACCAGTTCATCTGCAGTGGAACTCCATTCTCCGTGAAAGATGCAATTCTCATGTACCTATTAGGAAGTCGACCAGCTGTCTCTGTTAGAATATTTTTTAAATCAGGTTAAAAGAGTAAAAATATTTTGGTTGTTTCCATAGGTGTACCACTTCTTAATTTCTTTTCGTTGTACGCCGAAGTAACCGATTCATCGGTGTCTTTGGTCCATTGTACTAGTTAGTAATCGTCCTAGTAACCTCGGACTCAAATCTTGAGTTAGAACATGAAACCCAGATGTTTTTGGAATATCTTTTAAAGATCGGTTTGAATAAACCACAAATAGATAACATATCAGGCAGGAGAACATTTGATTCGTAACCGTAGTATGTGTACCAGCTGTCAAAGTTCAATTGTCCAAGTAAGGTGAAAGGTTTGTTTAAAATCCGGATGCCACGCTTGTCAGCGGAGTTCCAAAAAGATTTGTACCTGGAATGGACTACTGAAAATTTTAACCACCTTTGCATGCAAGGACTGAGACCTTGGTAGCTGCCATACCCGTTTTTAACATCTCTTTTGGTGCTATCTTGAAACAGCCATTTCAGCGAAACAAGGTATATACCCTGAAATTATCGTAACACTTACGTGTTAGTTAAATTTGGTTCATTAGAATTTTCTATGGTTTCGTCGTATTTAATGTCGGCATTTGAATCGAAAGTGGTACCACGTTATGGTTGAGAAGAGCACGAGAAACTCACGTAATTTTCGCAACAGCCAGGAGAAAGACAACCTGGGTATTGCTTACAATAACATAAAAGTGCATTTTATCGCAAATCTGAAAAGTGCTTGGGATGTTCTTGGTGTTCGTATTTTAGATACTCCACTGAGACAAGTCCTCGGGGAGTAGAAGAAAAAAGTCACGACTTCGTAAGTATATGAGATACAGGGCGATATTTGTGTTAAGTGGATGTCATCAAAATGATAAGCAGTAAGTTTCGCGAGGACAATGCGGAAACCCAAAAAACCTCTAATATTCTGATTAGAAAATCTCAAACATTTTGGTGCGCCCAACAGTAAGCTGTGTACTTATTTCGCATTTCCCTGAGTTCTTGAAAGTTCTCATTTGTATGTTTGAAATAAGTTGTTACTTTCATGAAGGAAACTACTCACAAGGTTGCTGAAAACTCTTCGAAGAGTTTTCAGCAACCTTGTGAGTAGTTTCCTTCATGAAAATATACTGCGATATCTCGAATATCGTACCAACTGAAACATGAGGCGACCTGTGTGCAGCACATTCAGTTGAAGAACATCATAAACGAGAGACTCACTTGAGTCTCCCGTGAAAACCAAATTGATTTGCAAATGAGTGTATAAGTTGTTACTTGTTGGGACTGATTCAGCGCTACCAATGAGAACTAAGTCTTTGTAAGAAGGCTTGAACGAAGCCTAATTTAAAATGATTATTATAGGTGAATTTGACAGAGTATGACACATTGGTCAGGATTTAAATATGTTCACTTACCGAAATATCCCTGCATTCATTACTTTGACCGGGGGGCTGTGGCCCCTTGCATAGCTCTTGGAGGTTATTTTCTAGCTCTTTCTGAGATTGATTCATTTTTTGTTGAAAATTTTTGATTTCACCAAGAGTCGTACTTTTTGCGTCCAAAACATACTTTACCGTATTTTGTAATCCGGTAACTTGTTTCGACAAATTTGTTGCCTGGTCGACCAGTGTATTCACGTTGTAACGGGTGAGCAGTTGCTCCATAATCTCTTTAACTAGTTTTGAAAGACTGCTCTAAAATTTCAGTGAGAAATGGAAAGTTAAGGGTTAAATATCCAAAAGCAAAGTATGCGTGTAAAGTGAGTTTAAATACTACCTGAAATGACAATATTCGACAAATCAAAATCACTTAAATAATCATGAGGTTATCAAAAACTCCTAACTTCAACATCCTTCACAGCATAAGAATCTCAGCTGTTTAATTAATAACTGTTGTTTCAGATCACAGAGAAGGATGAGTTTCAATGTTCCAGAATGCTTCATGGATTAAGGAGGCTTCAGAATTTGAGAAGAGGTATAAGGAGTTTCCTAACAGTTGAAAACAGGAAGGAGTACCAAACTGAGGTACAGAGTACACCGAAATAACAGTGCTACATGTCGGGTGAATCAAACACGATTCTTCTAGTAAACTTTTTAATCGAAATCGAGATGTTATCTTATTGGGATGGTGGTGATTATATTAGGAAGTACAACAATTTTGGCGGGTACCGATACTAATGTATTGGAGAACCGAATTGTCGTAACTTGTCATTTCGGCTGTTCTGTAGTGTCAATTAAACCGGCTAAAATATGTTGGTCAACTAAGGTTTTGCGGGCTGATTTATTGCAGAAAGAAGCATGAAATCCTGAGAAGGATTAGTTTTCCGCATCACGTTAAGCACAAAGTGCTCTTTGGAAAGGGAGGAGGATGTATCGGAGATGACTCCCGGTGAGACAGAGTAAACTGCTAAAGCACTGTGAACTAAAGACTATGCACATAAACCAAGGCCAGTGATCGGTTTGTAAAGAATCCTGCTTCCGCATACAGAGTTCACTCCCAACAATGACCACATTTGGCGTTTCTCAAAAGTAGTACTCATAAACTGTGTTGAGTTTTGATTTTTCTGCATTATGTGCTACGCAGCCCTTAAATTTTACTGTCATGCATCCAACTACACCTACATGTTTAGTTTGTGTCGAAGAAAAGTTTGCTGATATGTTCCAACGGGAGAAGTCTCTACAACTTACTGTGAGTTCAAGTTGCAAATGACTGAGTAAATCAGTTGTGACGCTGCGGCCCCTCTTTGGAATGTCTCGCAGAAAGGCTGACGTTTCATTGACGACCACGTGAACCGTGTCTTTTAATCCCGCGTTCTCACCACCAGTAGCCTTACCGTCAATTCCGGCCACAAGCGAGGTGATTGCAACGTACACGAGTGGGAGACATAGCGCCAGAAAGATCACCAATACACCAGTGACGACTCCCATCGCGATCAGACATCCCTTTGACGAGCCGCCAGGTGAATCCTTCTAAAACACGTTTAAAAATTAGGCAGTTCCACTAAACGTTTAGGTATTTAAATGATTGTGCAACAATGGCTGTAAAGAATGTGAAATTTTACTCCTTAACTCAATACAACCTAGCTTTAGTGGCCGATAAACTGATCGTTGAGTGAACTAGGAGTAATGTCGAAAATGAACCAGTATTTGTTGGCCTGATCGTGAAATAAGCTCTGTAGAACACTCAATTTCACTTTCTTGACACAACACGCTACTTTTAAGGTTGCTGAAGACTCTTCGACAACCAACCCCTGGTTTCATACTTCATGGAGCTAATCAGGTAGGTGTAGTCAATGAGATTAAAAAACCCTGTTCTATTCAAACATCAAATTACCTACAACTCACGAAGTGCATTCGTTTGCAAACTACAAGGGTGATAACTGAAGACTCCGCCTCAGGTTTTAGTTCCACATTAGTGTGTATCACAAGTCGCGTAGAAAAACCTGATGTTCAAGAGGGACGTAAGATTGATAGAAACTGCGACTAATGATGACTTAAGGATGGTAAAAACCGATCGTGAGCTGTCGAGCTGTCACTGTTGTAAACTGTAAACGAGTCTATTTGGTAAAATACAACCCATGGACTGATAAAACATTCGTCTATCAATATTTTGAGAAGAAGCTAGACGAAGCTCTAATGTTTAGAATTTTGCCACCGTCAGGTGTGACGCACTCGCTCAGACGTTGCCGGGAGAAAACGCAACAATTTCAGGAAATAGCTCATGAATTTTCAACTGCTCTGGTCAAAGTCCATGAAAGTCAGTTGCCGTGTCCAAATAATCCACTATCTTTGCACACCTTTATGGTCTATTTGAGGTACATTTAGAATTAGCGGTGTACTATCTAAATTGATTTTAGTCTTCGCTGAGAATTTCATTTATCTTCCATGAAGCTTGATATCTATTAGCATCTGCATGACTTTGTTCGTCAACGGCTTATTTGATCACATTTTGCCTGATTATTTGGTGACGATCCACTCGTTAAGTCACATACTTTGGATATCATATCAGCGTGTTGTCAGCGACATTCTCCATAGTCAATGGAGGTAGGATCTGACAACAGAAGATTCTTAGATTTACTGAATTTACTCAGCAATGAAGTGAGCGGATATGCAAAGGACGGGCTAGGTTTCAGCGACAGGATTCTCTTCTTAACATAACGTCAAGCATTTTGTCAGTACTGTAACAAATCATTGTGTGATTGTGTGCAAGCTGTGAGATACTGAATTAACTTCGGACAGCAAATATCACTAGGAAGGTGGTTGTCATCAGCCACCAAGTTTTCTTTGAAACTGGGATACGCTGGGACCCTTGAATGGACTACAGGGAGTCTTTCTAGCAACAAAACGTTGGCTTGTGCTCCTACCCTACGTTTCAACAGAGGTAGTACTCTTCGATGTAATGCTCCAGCCATTCGGTTCAAAGCTAGTCATTTGTGTCTTGTTCGAGTGAATCTGCAGCTCTCCACAATTTTAGTGTTTTCAAAGGTCCAGCGTTAAAACTGACTGTGATCCCTATTTGTGGCTTCTTGCGCAAAAGCGAAAAGAGCGCAACAAAAAGGAAAACACAGAAAATGAAGTCCTCCGAGGTGTAGTGTCCGAGAGATGTAACTTTCAGAGGATATCAATGTAGTGTTCCGAAATGAAGCGGTTTACTGCTACAAAGAAAGCGGAAAAACTATTTGGTCATTGTATTTGTGAGATAGGTATGGATCTTCCCAGTAACTATCTTATGGTTCAACTAAAATATGTATTAATCGGGCTTTCGAGTCAGACACTGGTTTTTACTCATGAGACTACAGATTGCAAAGTAAATGTGGGCCTTTAGGTTCAAGGATTCACTACTTTGAAGCTGAACGTTTTCGTTCCTTTAGAAAAAGACTACTCCTGTCAAAAAGTGTTGATGACGGCCAGGCTCCGGCGGGTAACAGCGTTAGCGTATTCAATAAATAGTCAACAGCACAAGTATAGGGGGAGTGCTCATTAGCTCAGCCAGAGGTTACCGGATTCTTGCTTTGCCAGTGAATGGTGAATTAGAATCCGATACAGAGACAGAAGACAGGTTTATTATTATTTTCACGCTGATTTAATTCACAATAAAGGGCACCGTATTCTGGCACAAATATTTGGACTACCTACAGTTGACTTTATCATGGTAGTCGGTCTTTAGCAGTGAAGGGACTCATGGTCTGCACTGGCAGAAATTCGGATCCATAAGAATGTGAGAGGAGTGAAATATTTCTCCAAGCGACATTCGGCTAAATTTCGATAGTGCAATAATAACTGCTCTGGATGAGGGGGGGGGGAGAAATTGGACGGAAGACAGACAACTACGGCGAAATCCGTCACTTATGCAAAACAGGCAAGATTAAAGTTCGTTTTCTACTCAACCGGCTAGTCTCTATCTTCCTCAAGAAGGCAGTCCTGATGAGCGGTGTGGCTTTTGCTTGGGGTGACGAACGATTGAGTTAATTTATGCACCAAGAAAATCCAAACAAAGCCTTATGGACGGAATCAAGCTGGTGCGGACCCTGGAACTAAAGCAAACGACTTCTCAATTAAGTGAAGTGTGGCTACGCTCTCGTACTAGCCTTTTTATCCTCTATTAAGCGAACATCGGCTCGGAGGGGCTCCTTCACTGTAAAGTTGGTATAACAATTCAGAACCTGTTGGATGATTAGCTGTTTATTTCGGAACCTTTTCTGGCCACAATACTGATTCGTGAACCCTACCTCCAATTGACGTTGTTCGCGAATGAGTGCATCGTACTTGTGCATTCTGAAGTGGAGTTGTATTTGTGTCCCGCTTTCACTTGTAGTTAAGTATTTGTAAAAAAGCCTGCCGTTTTTCTGCCTGCATCTGGAGTTCAAAACGAAACATCACTTATTCCACTAAGTGATCAAAGGGCATGTGCGCGGATTTCTGCCAGCAGCACACTGTCTGCATATCCGATATTTGGTGATGAAATGATCGCACGGAATGCGAAAGCCGACACTACATTGAGGCGTTTTGATAAACTCACCCGTATCATCGTAGCTTGCGTCCAAAGATTATAGGGCATCAGAATTTTATTCTGTCTTTGCAGCTGTAGTACATCAAAATCTGAAAACTATGTGGGTCACAGTTCGCTTGCATTGTCAGCTGCTCAAATGCTCCCTTGGAATGCGAACGCTGTTGTGGTTGAATTCATTCCTACGCGAAACCAACCTGGCTAGCTAGGCTAACTGAAGCAAATGGTAGAAACCCGCAAGCCAAAACAACTTCTCTACGACCGTTTAAAGAACGGAGTTGGAAATCGGGACGCCCAAAGTTCCGGTATTGTTACAGACAGCAGGTGAGTTTGAGAAAACTTAGGTTCCATTTTTGGCGATGAGAGGACCTGGCTGTCGACAGAATGTCTATCCATGTAGGCGTGGGGAGATTTAGAATGCGACCCACCTGAGTACTGCAAAGCGGAAGGCGTTCAGCCCAGGCATGTGTTGCCTGGACAACCTGGACATGCGCAAAATGAGGACGCGCATGTCTTAGTAGGACCGAACATGTGGGTCACCATTGTACTAACCGGTCCACCTGATAAACATAACCTTCTGGGACACAGGTTATTGGGCTCATTTTCCAATAAATATTCATCAAAATTGTCATTATGAGGATAAAAAATCAGTAACCTTGGGATTAACTGAAAATTGTCAGTTTAACCATCACTACTTTGACGGTGTTCTGTGGACAGCTGTACCAATGGAGGTGCTGTACTGCACTGAAAAGTGACAGCATGGAGGGATGATACGAGTGCGTCGCTGTTAATCCAGTACCTGGTTCTGGTTCCGGTTCCATTGAAACGGTGATGCGTTTCCCATCGATCTTCCCTCGGGTGTGCATCAGCATCAAGTAGTTGTCTGCACAACCACAGAAAGCTGAGTACAAACCGTTGTTGTCTGCGGTTATCCAACTGTTCACGGCTGCTCAGCGGGCTGTTGCTTGTTTGAGGAGATTTTCAATAGGAACTTCATCCTGTCAGTGAAGCCAGCCTATGCTGAAAAGCCGCGAAGCACTCTATGCCTGTTTCATGCTTATCCGGAATCATCAGCATTGCGCATCTCACGAAACTCAGAGAGTTTCCAGTTCGCGACCATTCGGATAGGGCTGGAACATTTCACCCTTCGGTCATGAGCGGATTGTCAGCAGTGGGATTAGCTCTCACTTCGACAAGACTTGGCCTTGGTTACTGTTTACTGGTGAATTCTCTCTTGTTCCTCACAAACCACACATCCGTTGAACTGCTGCCTGATGTGTTGTCGGGTAACGTCTTTAGCGTTACTTGGGAGTTAAAATTTCTTCTATCCATTGTTGTGTTGGCTTCCTTTTTTGAAAGATTAGTTGACGGTTGTGCGTGCTTTCTCAAAATCTGTGTCTCAGTGTTGGTGCCATCTTCTGCGCAGACCTTTGAGGTTAGTTTAAAAGAGGCACACGCCACTTCTTTTCCGCGGGTGATCTTCACAGGTAAAAGCACATTGCAACAATCATAACTGTTTTGACGGGTTGCTTCTGCTAGATCTCACTTTGAGCAGAGGAAATACTGTGAGAATACCACCATGCAATAATACTAAACGTGTCTCATCAAATGGCCCTAAAAGGGTATGACTTACACCTAAGATACTTTTTGGTCTTTACAGAAGGCAGTTTCCTAGGTTGGGAAAGTTAATTAAAGCAACCAGCTTTTCAACAACTGCCAAGGCGTATTCGCCTTGTTTCATAATTCTAATCAGTTTAAGGCTTTCAGATGCGCATGCAAAATTTAGTGGACTTCTGCTTTTTCAGCAACGCCCTCAGCGGCTTTGGAACTTCTGGCTGCAGAGACTTGTAGCCATGGGCTTCTTTTGGCCTGTGACTGAAACATCCGTGATTTACTGTCAGGGAGTTTATCTCAACTCGCTTGGGTTACCCAACTCAATGTACGTTACAAATTGAAGGATCATATCGGAGAAGAAATTGCAGGACTTCAGGGGTGAGACGAAGGCCATGGTTCTCGACGTCTACAACCTTAGCTGAATCCTGTTTGTGGGATGGGAAACCCGTTTTACCCACTGTGTGATAAAACTAGGGTTGAGGTTAATAGTCAAGATATCGAAGTAATTTTCCTCAACAAAATAACCCTTGTAAGACCTACGGCCCGCTTGAGGACTAACTTGTACCTTGGATAAGAGCTCCTGTCTATGTAATCTACACTACTCAGACACCTAAGAGGTCGTCTAAGATGTCAAATATCCATTAGAAAATCTCACTGGAATTGGTGTGTGGTTTCATGTGGTCCCCCATCCATGCTGCTGATCAGTTGAATGTAAGGCGCAAAGGTTACCTCAACTTTCAGTTTAGCTACCATTGTAACGGTGGGTACTACTGATGACGCATGCGAGT
>SJOL01002675.1:4622-78420 GCA_004794785.1 Opisthorchis felineus
TGGATAAATGAACCTAGCAGTTCTAGACCCTTTTCGGATACTACGTGTCTCAATATCTGTATTTTCAGTCAAGGCAAACGTCCATAAAATTAACCTAGTAACGATGAGCCACTTCATACGAATCAAACAATAATCAATAGAGATGAGCTTATCTTTCTTCCGGAGTGTTGATGAAACAAAAGGACTTAAGATAAGTGACGTGAGCATGCTCCGCCATATCACCGAGGGTCTTTTGAAGAAACCTGGATAAAAAAATGTCGTGCAGTTATTTCAGATCCACGTACCTAGTATGTCCTTCTGCCGTCTCTATCTACCATGAATTGTTATAACGAGGTTGAAGCAAGCTCGCTGAACATTAGGCCGTCTGATAATTTTTGATTAATTTTTTCCTCGTCAGTGAGGCCAGTCTATGGTGAGTAGCCAAGAAGCACTGTATAGCCGTTTCATTCCTATAGAAAGGCACCAGCAATGTGCTGACGTTGCGAACCCGAGATCTCTCGGCCAGTGGTCGAACACAACCAATTGGCCACGAGCGGCTGATAAGCAGTGTGATTTACTCACCTTTAGACAGAATATAACGTCTATCATACTCCAGTCACGAAATTCATATCACGTGGTCACCTGTTGAGTAGCCCCCCAAGAGACGACTCCTCAGGCGGAAGTTCACCCATGTTTTAAAATTCTTCTTCTTCTAAGCTACTCATAGACTGATCAGAGTGTGAGAAAATTTGAGAATTTTTCAAATGAAAATTCATCCGGTAAGTGAAGCCAGGCTGTGCCGGAAAACTGAGAACGGAATTACCTTCCGGAAAAAATGGGCAATTTGAATAGAGGAATTAAAATCCTTTTCCCGAAGGCTGTGATCAGAAATGGGCTCGCCTGTCAGTGTATGCGAATCCAAAGGGGCGGTCAGCTGCCGTAGGACCATGAAGTTGAGTGGCATGAAAGCCATAGATTCATTCAGAAGGATGGACAAGTATTCAAGAAACCCCAAGAGTATTTTGAAAAAAAACTATTGCGCACAATGTGCCGCAGTAGAACAAGAAAACGGACCACGTGTTTATGGCCTTTGCTGTGCTATGTCAGTCCATCACCACTTTTCTGAGTTAACCCACGGTAGTGCGGTTAAAAGTCGACCCCGTTGCTTTGTCCGTAAGCGGGTTGACCCACGTAGCGCACAAACTGTGGCAATAAATTAGAGCACGAAAGGATTAGAAGATTTGCTGAATACACTCATTTGCACACAAAGTTTGTTTTACCAGAGGACTCAAACGAATCCCAACTGAGTTTTTTGGTTAGGATATCCTTCAGGTGGATGTACAGCACAAAAGGTCGTTCATGTTCTAGTTGACATGATATTCGTATATATTTTCTTGGAGGAAGACTACTCTCTTTTGACAGCCTGCAAACGGAGCCATCGTGCATAAGGCTTAGAACGGCGTTATGTGTCTTTATTACGTACGTTCTGAAAGTGATAATGCTGATTATCTCTTTGGTACTGAAACTGTGCAAATACTTTTATGTTGTCGTGGTATTTTTCTTAAAAATGTTTACCGTAAGAATGATCATCACCAAAATCCAATCCACAACCCACAAAAAGGCCCTCTTAAGGTGACCGTTAAATTACTAAACCCCTAAAAGTTAAGAATTCAGGAAAATAATCATCACGTATGTCGCAGTCTTAAACTGAGGAGTCGTGAAAATGGGTTTATGGGGTTTCTATCGAAGCGATCACTTGAATGAATTGCTCTACTGATAAGTTTCCCAATATTGCCTGATAGAATGCGGATGTACACAAACCTATGGCACTTCTAAAACATGGAGGAATTAGCTGGGGGCCATAGAAACTGCTGGATAGAGAATTGTTTTCCTCTCGACCACATTTGGGGCTGATTTGATATTTTGTCATCACATTCAATGCTGTTTTAATCACCACACTTATTTGCTCGACACGCCACCACGACAGTCCCACCCACGCATTTTCCAATCTCTACCGTAACGCTAAATTTACCGGGACAGATTGTGCCTATGTTTTGATTCCTTAGGAGGAGTGCTTTTTGAAGTCCTTTGCTGAACTACAGATTATATTGAGTAAGATTAAGCAGAAGACGGCTTTGATCAGCTTTGTTATCAATGACTAAAAGGGCGCTGCTCTCTGCTGGGAACGCAAGGTCTAATGTAATAAAGATGCGCAAAATAAGAAGTCACCAAGCGATCAGTTTGAAAGTAGACTTCTGAACATGTTTACAGGTTTGGCTCACTGAATTAATAATCGCCCCTTAGTAAGACGGCAGAAAACCATTGATATAACAACCTTAAAAGAAAGTACGGCGCAATGTGACTGAATAGAGGTCAAATGAAGCAATGGTGGAAAAAGTAGTCCTGCTTAAAGCGAAGCTTCAAGAAGCTACTTCCAGACGTGTGTTGGAACCGCCATGTCTTCATTTATTTGTTTCGTTTTCTCAAGTGCTGCTTTTCCTTTCCAAAGCGGCTTTCGAAAGCACACTTGGCTTCCCCTGCATCATGCTTCGCTTCCAAAAGTCGGTTTGGAGTGCTACTTAAAGTGTTTAGACCATGGTGAAGATATTTGAAATTAGGCTGTGTGTAATCTGTTATGAATTAACGATTAATCCAGCACACCAAATCGCTCAACGCCGAATCTTTGAGGGAAAAATTCACATGTACAACTCAAGCTGACTAGAAGCACTTATCATCCAGCTCCACGGTTTGGTAGTACAGTACTAGTGATCCTAGCGTCCGGCACGAATTCTGTGTTGGAGATGAGGTAGCCACAAAAACAATGGAGCTCTAGGATTTGTGCAGCATGTAAGTTAGTGAAGGGGTCGCAAAACTCCCTTGTGATAGACATATTGGCGAATTATGAAGTACACTTTTTTAAATATGCAGATTCGCTTTCAAATGGTATTTTTTGCCAGATTGTGAAAACGATCATTCTTCTTCCACTTGGAAGAACTTCCGCTCACCTTACACTTGCTGGCTTCTGAACTAAAACCTTTCTAGTGTAGCGTGTCTTAACCTAGGGATAGCGAGTTAGAGCGAAATCCTTGTGGAAAGCAGGGTGATGGTTTTGATTAGCAGATTACCCACCGGTTTTGGTCTTGGTTTCCAGCAAAACTTGATATCAGTCACAAGTTGACGGATAACTATAGTTCTCATTTGCAACTGTTATGTGTGCGAAACCTTGAGGCAACTACCGAAACTTACAAATTTTGCAAAAATATCGACGCACGTTGGCTCTAACTCAAGCTTTAACCCTCAAACAAAATTGCATGTCCATCCCTTGAGTAACATTCTCTTCAAAAAGCTCACCAGATAATTAGGCTGTTCGAAACAGACACTCTGTACGAACTTTAACTAGATGTTTATGGGGTTGAATTGTAGGGAACCATTTAATCCTGAAAACATTTGGATAAGTCGGTTAAACGAGGTCGAACATAGGAACTAATGTAATCTATGGTAGATTTCTCATGAAGTTTTGTAGTAGGGGAAATCTCTTGGATTTCGTTTTGGAGCCATTACAGTGGTCGCATTATCACCAAACAGGTTTTATTTTGGTCCATGGAAAATCTGTGGTGCAACCCGGAAAGACGACGTTATAGTGAATGCCAAATAGTATCTTGTACTGTAGAAAGCCGGCAGGCTACCAGTGTGACGGAATGATGATTAGTGGTACAGTGTAGAGAAAAATACCTGATGCTGAAGAATGGTCGTCCTTCGTCAGCGTTATCGACTCACACAAATCATCTGCGAATGTGCACTTAACTCAGCTACTTGGATACCTCATCAGTTAGGTTAGAATATTGCTGAAATCATAGTAACAAATCACTATCCGTTTGTTTGGCCGGAAAATTGCAACTGGGTTAGCAGAAATAAATTGCATTCATGTTTATAAAAGAGCTTGGTTGTTTTACAAAGTGGGTGGTCATCTCCTTTCACACCAAACTCACACTTTAGTCACACTACCGTCGTCATTGAATACGAAGACAGCCAACGAGGGCTGTGGCGAATTCAAACGATAGAACATATCTCACTTACGGTGTCACCCGATCTTCAAGGGGTGTTCAGACATGAAGCTGCCAGAAGCATCGACTGTTGGCGTGAGGGTTCATCGGTTCTTCAAGGCTGTGTTCACTTAAGCACGTAACACGCCGGAGCGAGTAACACTGGTTAGGTTCAACTCTCCCCCCGTTAAGGGTCACTTCAACCGTTCGACCGGTTGATTCGGATACATCCGAACAGGATACGATGGGTTTAACATAGTCCTTCTGACCAATTTTAAAACTTTTCTGAGGCTACTGGTTTCAAGAGATATGCGTAGCACTTACTACACCTGAAGCAGCCAGTATTCAGAAGAATATTGCAACAATGGAAGTCACAGTCTTGGTTAAAAGTGAGGACTCTTTGTTCTACAAAATAAGCAGAACTAAGTGAGCTGTCGTACATTTTCCGTTTATTGTCTGGGATTTTCAATGTAGACGGATGTAAAACATACTATGAGCGTTCTGGATTATCGCCTTTGTTAAAACTCCACGATTTTGTCACATTTCGTGAGGTTGTCGTAATTGCATCAGGTAGCATTTTTCAGTACGATGTGCGGAAAGCAAAAGCAACTATTGCACTTATCGGACAATAAAGTATAGCTGTAATCTGCAACTGTGAACTTATGTGTTCATCTTACGAGTAATTTATTAAGTCTCTACGATGTATCGCGTTATTTCGAATATCGTCCCACCTGAAACTTGAAGGATTCTGGTGCAGCACATTCAGTTACTAAAATTCCAATAACGCAAGATTCAGCTGGATTTCAGGCTAGTCTCCCGTAAAAGCCAAATTGGTATGCAAATGAGTGTATTTCCCTAATTTCGTGCAATTTGGGTTTAAGTAGAACATGAGGTTGACGAAAACTCGGGAACTGCGCCTACCTGATGAGCATCAAGAAGAGCGAAACCGGTCGTGGGCTGTCGAAGGGTTTTCATCGACCATATGAGTACCGTATTGCTGAGTACTCCTTTAAAGCCCACGGCCGATTTCGTTCTTCTAGGGGGGTCATCAGGTAGGCAAAGTCCTCAAGTTTCCGGAGACTGTAAATTTAACTTGAACCCAAATTGCATGAACTTAGGTACTTTTATATCAGCCAGGATTGAGGTGGGTCCCTCATGAAAACCAAATTGGTATGCAAATGACTGTATTCGTCGAGGTTGCAGGCTCATCTGTTATTATCCATGGAGTGTTTGGATAAGTAAGCAAACACTCTCCGCCGGCCAAATGCAATTCCTCGTTCGACGTTCTGATAGTTTGTTGAGTTTTTATGAAAAACATTTCATCCTATGCATCTTGTTCCATCCACTAATCTTCAAAAGGTTCTTCATTTGGTTTCTGCTTTACAACGCATGGTGCCCTCAGACCTCTGCTACCCGTTCGCATTTCCCATTCGGTGCGATTTTTTACGGGTTCGTACGATACAGTCGCTAAGTGAACACGATCAGATGATGAGAAGATAAAACTGGTTATCCGGAGGATAGAGATAAAAATAAACTAGCGAGAAGATAACCCGGTTTGCCAAACATCTCTCTGATGTTGGTATGAGAACGTTGGAAATCTTCTGGTAAATGAAGTTAACGAATACATGCGTACTTGGCAGTTTGAGACGTTCAGACTTTCAGTGAGACGCACGGTTAACAAACGGTCGAAAACCAATTACAAGGTCAAACTCAACATCGAACAACTTTGAAGTAAACGACTAGCGTCTATGCATGTCTATGGCATACACGCAACAAAATTCGCAACATTATTTGTAAAACGGCTTTCGGTACTCCCCTGGCATTTGTGTTTTATTTTATGCCGAAAGATTATTGTTTTGATTGGTGCAGTTCTTTCGTCTCCGGCTCTCATATTTAGGTTTGCTTCCGTGAACTATCAAGTTTTGCGTCCCTTGAGCTAAGGCTAGCTGGTTGTGAGCTGTTTTTTGAATGCGTCAATTTCTCTGGATTTTGTGCATTGTGATAAAAAAATAATGGACATTCTTTCTGAGTAGCGGTCGGAACATATTTTAGTATTGTGAAAGCTAGAGACAGATGTCAAAGTGAGAAATTAAATCGGTGACCTACTTTGGAACGTCAGACTGTCTATCTGATATCATTTTGTCATACTATCCGATTCAAAGACTGCCGTTCTCCGTAATTCGAAATACCATTTCAGTTTGGCGAGAAGGTCGTTCGTCTCAAGTCTTCCACTATCTTTCTTCGTTACTGTGTTTCATTTTTCCATCAGTTATATTTTCAAAATTTGCAAGGAGCACAAACGTCATGGAACGCTTAAATCTATTGACCTGAAAGTTTCCCCACGTACCTAAACTGTACTTATGGGACAGATGAGGGCTCACTTTCGTTGGCTCTATTTTTCAAACCATTTATTGATCTGATATCGTAACGATGGTTACTAGCTCATTTGCCAGTACATCAGTCTTCATCTTGGGCAGGCATGCTTTGTGCTACCGGAATCAAATGCATTCACACTTACCGTCTTTAGAAGCTAGGATAGCAAAGATGGATGTCTGTTTGGTTAATTAACTTTCATCAGTTGGGTCGATATTCAACATACCCAAGTTTTAAGTTGCACAAATTAGTGAACGTCGTCTTTTCAGTTGAGTATTTAGACACAATATGTTTTCTTTTGGACTGAGCTACACCATCAATTTCTGTACAAAACCATTTCCCTTTGTTCTATGAAAACACTCCAAAACACACTAATGCAACGAAGTAGAAAAAATTTAGNTATCTATCTATCTATCTATCTATCTATCTATCTATCTATCTATCTATCTATCTATCTATCTATCTATCTATCTATCTATCTATTTATCTATCTAGCTATCTGTCGATCGGTTGATCAATCACTTATTCAACTGTATCAATGAGCATGGTGTACATGAAACACGAAGCCTAGTGAGAACGGGCATGGTGTACATGAAACACGAAGCCTAGTGAGAACGGCTTTGGTTAGTTGCCAAGACACAACTAGTTCAAGTCACCAGTCAGATGACCTGAGTTTGCCAGTGAAGGCAGTGCTGTAGGTGAGTGTTCATCACAGGATGTATGTGTGTAGACAGGTGAGCTGGACCATGGAAGTCCAACAAATGATGAAGAAGAAAAAATCCACCCTGGCCAGCTTCTGGAGCCAGGAAGTTGACAACCATCTCATTCGTGTAGTAGCTAGCAGACACGACGCACAGCGTGATACCCAGCCAAAGTTGCTGTATGGTTTACAAGGTGCTTGCTAGTCAACCGAGATCGGTACAGCACCGCACATTCGCAGTGGCTGAAGCTATCGCCATACGACACTGTGAACCAATCCTTTGTCGACAAAAGCGATTTGTTCACGAGTTGGACTAGCCGTGGTCCAGCTCACCTCTGCCCGCGCATACATCCTCTGATGAACACAACCACAGAACTGCCTGCAGTGACAAACTCAGGTCATCTAATTGGTGAATGAAGGAGTTTTTCCTTGAAAAGTAGCCAAAGCCATCTCTCACTCGGTTTCCTGTTTCATGCACACCATGCTCAACAAATTATGTATGATACTCCTGTATTTTCCGTCGCATCTGTATGACTTGAAAAGACATTGCGAAAACATGACTGACAATCATATCAGCAATGGATGAATGAAAGAATCGATCAAGCAACTCACTCATTAAATCACTCATCCACCGGTCATCACCGGTCACTTAATAAGAGTCACTTAACCACTGGCAAGTAGCTAGCGGGGTTGGTTTCACTAGCTATCGATCCTTCAGGAAAACCTGATACTTACCACGGCACGAGCTTGTAGTTTCAATGGAGGTTTTGAAGTAACGACGTGGTCATACTGGCGAAGTAGTACGTGAGGAGGCCAAGTTTATCTCTACTTCTCACATCAGGCAAGCAATTCTTTCACCGGTCAATGTGTTTGGTGAGTGGCCTTGTTGTACAACTGAACATTCCATTAGTTGCTTGTTATGCAACAAACAATGAGATGTAGCTTGGAAAGTTGGCTAAACTTTAGTCGGTCTAGTTGTCCAAGTCACCGCTAGGAACACTCAAAACACTAGTGAATTGAATTGCTCAAGGGTAGTTGAGGTGTTTAAGGCCTAGGTCATTGCATCTTCATTCCATATCAATTGAGACGTTCTTCTTTCTCAGCTTTTGCATCGGATAGTTTACAGCGCAGTGGAAAGTACACTGCTGAACCAGTACAAAGCTGATAGAGACTAAGAACAAAAGGGCCAGATAATGAAGTCACAAGCCTATCCACTGGCAGTTTGGTGATCGGAAATTCACCGATAATGTGCTTTAGATGAAAATAGCGATAACGGAATGTATACCTTGTGCACGTTGTTGATATTTTCCTTAATATCTATCAAACAAGTAAGCAAAACAGTTTTTTGTAGTCATCAGTGTGAGGAAAGCATAGAGGGACTCGGTATCCTAGAAAAACGTTCTGTAGAACATCAAAGACGAGAACATTATTGGTTTCTCCTTGAGATCGAACGCGAAATGGCTCTGCCTGCTAATATTAGTAGCAATTTTGAGGCAGAAGGCTCATGACTCACCTTTACAACTCCGACTTTTCATCAAGAAAGATATGAATGGATGCTTGCCTGAATGCAATTGTTGGTAAAATTGTTTTTTTTACGTTATAGTATTTGACTGCGAAATGGCACAACGTTTGATTAACTCTAGGTTTATCCTTGACCGGACTGGCAAACGGGAAATGTGGTGCTTTACCTTCGAAGGTTACTCATCATACCACACGAGTATAATCAATTCAGTGACATTTACATGAAATCATTCCTGATCACGCTATAACGAGAGAAGCAACTTCGATTTCAGACCAGTTGTCAGGTGGCTGTCGTCAGTGTGATTGTTTGGCTGATTCAAACGATAGAAAGTAACGCGGTTTCAACAACTCACACTAGTTCAAACTGTTTGAAACCCCGGTTGCGCAGTCTGTCATCCTATAATGCTACGAGAGAAGTGAATTCCCGACTGTTGGATTCGGTTTAATTAAAGGGGATCCGACGTCGGACTATTGTACCAAATTTGGTTCATCAAGAAATCTATATTACTTATTATACACCAGACGATTTTCTCTATACACTAGAAGGACCTTTAAAAGGCCAGTGCGCAACTCAGTGGAAGCTGAACGAGCGACCTGAAGGAGCCCAACGAACCAACCGGAAACAATAAATGAGATCATAACGCAATCCTGATCCCAAGCTGACCAACCTAATCACTCGAAGGCCACCTTCGACCAACCAAGCAATTTAGACTTAGTAGGTAATATTCAGAAACCAAATAAGCACAGGCAGAAAAGGAGGAAATTATCCGCTCATCCCCTCACTGACGTTGCCACCTCGATTGGCGATGAAACCTTCGTAATCCAACTGCCAAGCTTGACGAACAGAGCAACCACATCTAAGGAACACACCTGAGCTAACTATATTCCGTAACATCTCCGATCAGTAAGCACTTTTGTCAGCTGAAGGTACTTCGTTATAGTTAGCAATCGACCCGAAAAATATCCTATGGAACATTGTTGTCCGCGGAGCGAGCCCAAAACAGGGGACTCCGTTTTCAGGGGTAACATGAGGTGATGCTTTCCAGGTAGATTTTAACCGATTTTCAATTACGAAATCTCCCCATACCATCTTCAGTCCATAAGTGGTTCAGGGGAAAGGTAATTCCATAAGATATTTGGAACTTCCATCAGAGAAGTTTCACCCGAGACGTCGGTCGGTACACGACCACGTACCGTGGTCTTCGTAAATGTAGGATGAGTGGCGCCATATCCTGTCCATGTAAACGCTAATCACCATGCTAATTAACCACTCGTGGCCGAACGGTTAAGTGTGCAAACACTTAACCAGGAGGTTGCAGTCACGAAAGTCCCTTGAGTTTAATGCTCACGGCTGATTATTCACAACAAAATGGAAGAGCTCTACAATGCTTCTTGGCTTTTTAGCCTAGACTGAGTCTACTTACGAGATGAAATCCCATACAAAAGTGCAGTAGACACCAAGTTGAGCCAAACATGGCAACCAAGTTGAAGATAATACATCATCGTCCACCACCAATCTGAGGCAAAATACTTACCCCTTCCCTCAAAAACGCAGCATCAACTGTTGCAGAAGCTGCAAAGCACCCTCCCTCTAAGTAGAGGTAACTTGTTCAGTTTCTCCTCCAGATGCATATCATTTCGTTTACAATGTAAGGGCCTGCGTGCAACTTTTAAGTGATATTATCGCTTCTACTTTATATAGATTATATCTGGTGGGTTTTGGATACCTGGAAGATTGTCACGTCTGGCTTATTTTGTCCTCGGTGCATGGGAGTTTCCCGGTCATATGTGAACTAAAACGGTAGGCATGTGAGCTTGCAACCCTAGGCCCATTCCGAGATCAACATAGTTTGTCTCAGGCTTGCGCTACAGCGGTTAACTCCGGTTTCTTTTCGGCCAACCGAACCATGACTGATTGTTTTGACATCCAAACACGTGTGACAACAATAATGAGCTTGAGAAGAATCGATCTGTGCATTCCCAGTGAGCTCCAGTTAAGAGCAATCACACTTTTCGATCGCGGTAAGCTTCAGAATGCCAATGCAACATTGTTTGCCTGCATTTGAGAGGGTAAACGAATCTAGCTGAGTAAGAGCACCAATAGCATAATTTATTCCTTAAGTGTTTGATCACCGCCAGAAAAAGACAGGCCACATGACCTGAAGGCGACAGAGGAAAACATACCAAATTTGTGAACAGCCCAGAAATAGCTTACCATCATTGCCAGTTATGGTAAATCATTGCCGATGAGCTCTACCAATAGCGAAACTCGAGTCCAATGCTTCCCACCCTTTGGCGTGGACTCACTAGGATGATTGCGCAAGGACAGGAGTACGATTGTTCAAACAAGAGTCATGTGAGTATGTATTCTACGAAATCCCGCAACCACCAGCACCTGAAATCATTCACTGTTTGCATAACAACGTTTGACGTGGAACCACATAGGTAGACATCACCAAATGAAGGAAATAAGCGCCGTGTCAGGTCACATGTGGGAAACAGAAAACGAAGACAGAGTCAAGACTGGAACATATGGCACAAGGGAAGGTGTGAAAGAAAGAACAGAAACCGGTGTATCAAAAGTATCAAACGTACGTAGAAAGCCATAAATAGCAACCAAGCATAAATTGCTGACTGTGGTCTTGAGATTCTTATTAAAACAACATACTTTACACCGAGAAAAGCAGGTAGCTGTGTATGTACATGATCAAGAGCTCGCGAAGTGGAACCTTAGGAGCACAGTCAGTCCGATCTAGGAATAAGATAATAGCGGCGGAACAGTCATCGATCCCATAATTATGCCATTTTGACATGCTAATATTCTGCCCTAGAGTGGCGGTCTTTGTTCTACGGACAGCCTGCAATGGCGGCGGTGAAGCAGTTGATGAAATATTTTGACCGCATAAACTACTCCAGGATTCTCTTTCACTGTGTGGTTACATTTCCTCCCAGTCGGAGTAAGGGTGAGCTATAAAACCGATACAGCTTATCGATTAATATCCATTGATCACCCATCTCAAATCAGTAAGACCTCTTGGCGTGCGATATAAGTGGAAGACCCTGGAGACGTCAAAGTTGCTCCTACTCTTGAGTTTAATTCTTCCACGTTGAGCAAGGAAGGTAAACCGTGGAAAAGCGTGGGGGCGGTTCTCCTCCAAGTCAGTCGCAGTTTTTTCTCTCTGGTGGCTCATGCTTTGGGCCTTGGCAGGACACTAGTCAACCAAGCAGTCCAGCATCACATCAGCATATACTAGATATTCCACAGTCCTCATAAAATATCCTCGCATCTGCCACCACTGCTCGACATCTCCAAACAATCGTCAGGCCATACTTATTGAATGAGATTGAATTAACTGCTCTTAGCTCGTCGGAGATGGCGCAACCCTGACGAAGGAGACTCCCCCTCCACCTTGATTGTGGCGAAAAAAACCCAGCATCATGAATGACCCAGCAAGGCTGCAAGACAAGCAACAAACTGTCCGAATGTCCATGGTCTTCACAACGGAAAATTTTTTGATCACCCGGACTGAACAAGGTATGTATATTTCTCTTCCTAAGGAGTTTGCACCGGAGCTGGATACCTCAGATAGGCGCCCAAGGAATCACTTGTTCTGGATGCGTAGACCATTGGTTTGAATGAGACAGGGCGATTAGGCCTATCGACGCCAAATCGGTTTTCCAAACTACCGCTCACACAAATACGCCGTATCCGGATACGAAGACTGAGATCCCAAACAAATAGTGCCAAATTCAGGATCATTAACCACGTTGTACTGAGTAGACGAGTTTTTCTCAACAAGCTGTTGGCATTATATCAGGATGGACTGCCGAAACCTTTATCTCTTTTGCTATTGTAGGGCTAGTTAATTGCGGAGTCCTACGGGGACATAGCCAGTCAGGAATGGACTGCATAATATAACTGACCAACCTTCTGGTAGTGCTGCGCTAGGCTTGGCAGAGCACAAGGAGACGTGTCAGCTTTGCGTTCTCTTATAAGGAAATTTCAGCAGCTGCCATCTGTGGTATGGTACTTATTTCCCCTTGACAGTGAAAAGGGCGCCATATAAGCCATGGTATTGGTTAAACCCAGAGGAGTGACGATTTCGGCGGCAAAGCAAAGGGGTTCGACTGAAAGGGTGGCTTCCTAATAGTTCCTGTCCCCATAGACCACCTGTCTTCGTCTTTCACCGTGCACGTCCGTCAGAACTCAAACTTGATAGCTTCCTGCTTATCTTCAAGGTGAACCTGAATTTTTGCACGCATGGCTCGGTCTTCAGCGAAGGCAAAACTGTCCACCATGATGTTCTGGACCTGTTAGCTCATTCGCGAATTCGACAGTTAATCATGCTCCTCCATCTCAATTTTTAACATTACTGGGGTTGGTGGATCTCATTTCCTTAGTCGCGTGCGACAGCGAAACTCCGAATGACGAAAGAATTCCACAGTATTTTCATAGGATTGTACGTTGTATAGAACTGGGTTGAGGTTACTATAAACACCTCAACAGATCTGATAGCTGAGTTACGTGAAACCGAATGAAACACTTTATAAATGTCAACAAATATCAAAGTGATGTTAAAGACAGTCTCCTTCTAGAACAAAGTAGTCTCAGAACGGCCTTTGTGATTTAGAAGTGAACCATCGAATACAGGAAGTTGTGAAAGCACCAAACACGAATGGATGGCAAGGCAGTACGTCTAGGATCGTCTGGGGAGTTTAGGCTCGAGATATCTTGGACTAGGGTAACTTGCGCCCCGACACAAATTGGCGGGCAACTCCTAGAAAAAAACAGCAGGTTGCGATACATAGCAACGGCATTGACACTGGGTTGGCGATGCACGACTTATCCACTTGTTTGGGAGCAAAGTATACCTTTATCCAGTCGAGGTTAAATCACAGTTTCCATTGTATAACTCATCCCACTAACCATCGACTACAGCAGACGCTGCATCTTTACACCTCTGGTGATACAACGTCTGGATGGTGACGTAGTTGACTCAGCGTATGTTTTTTCGGTTGGCTGGCGCAGGCTGAGTTTTCTGGTGATGGCGTCGTGATAAAAGGTTCCACATTTTCCAGAAGAGTCCTAGGTGAGTTCAGTTCCGGAAACGGGAGGACCTGCTTATGATTCCAGATTGTCACCGTCTAGCGAAGAGCCAGAATATCAGCCCCAGTGAGCTAAATCTCAAGGTTAGATTCCACGGGTGACACGTCACAGTCTATTGTGTGATTGAACCGGGTACTATGGGCTTAAGGTTGGACGAATTTGGAACTGATTAAAAGATGGTTTGGTCAGATTCACTAAAATATTATTCGTCCTGGTGCTTCATAACATGATGATTCCCAATAAGAATGGAACAGCATGCTCCTTAGCTTTGCATTAAAAGATAGAGTTCACATACAAGGCCGAAATACCAGATCGACGTTGATTAGTGATCGACCGGGTTTTGTTCATTACCGAATCTCACCGGTGGGTTGGAACCTAACAGGTCGCCTCTGGAGCTGCCGAACTTTCAGACTGAAGTTTGGAATAACCAGATTGCCTCATGAAAAGATGGTTTAGCACCGCAACTACCACAGTTGCTACAACTGTGCTATCCTGGACACCAACAAGATTGCGGTTTCACTGGGCAGCATAGGGAATCATACCTTCAGAAAACCAGACATTTACCGTTTCCATACACACTCCCAAAGCTTTTATGTTCCGCATTACGACAACTGTATCTTCTTCAGTGGTCGGAATTGTGTTGTCATTGTTCATATTTCAACAACGAACAAAACAAGTAAATGTCACATGCAGAACACAATGTATACTGGATAAATTACGCATATTCATAAACTGAGTCTGACCTGTGTAGATTATGTTGTGTCCCTAGTGTTAGGTGAAATGCGATGTGAAAGGCTGAGAATCACCGTGCCCTTGTTTCACCCACATTGAAAACCACCAGCGGTTCGAATCTCCTGAATCTGTAAGGTGATTTGAGTTACTGATCATCCGACTAGTAGTTGAACATCATTCTTTCAGCCACGTGTCACTTAGTTCACATTACGATGATGGACACCTCACTCGAATTGCGCGATTTGTCCTTTGTAAAAAGACTACTTACCGGCCGTAAGTAGCGAGGAGATTCATCCACTCATGACAATGCAGTAGTGTTCCACTGCTTACCAGAAGGCCTCGGGTTCCGGTCATTCTAGAGTTTCGTGCGACTCACAGTGCCTATCATCCTCAACACCAATGAAAAGATTACCGTGCCTATAGACTTTACAGTGTAGATCAAACCTGACCTAAAGGATAAAAGCCTAGGTGAAAATTCGGAACCTTCTCACTACCTATAAATCGCAGACTAATATCTTACTAAGCGATGACCAGTTATTCGCTAAGATAGGTTCCAAACTGCGCAATATTTATGGTCCAAAGGACCTCCTCAAGCGAATGCACAGATCAAAAATGGGATTAATTTAATGATGAGTTTCTTCAAAGCTTTAACAACAACAATCGGAACATATGCATATGTATCGAAAATCACGTCAGACAGTACTCAAAAAAATAGTTTCTGGTGTTCATTCATGGCAGACTGCACTAATGCAGATTATCTGGTTAACGTTTTCGCAGATAGATTGGATTGGTGGAAAAAACAGGTTTGAGAGTCGGCAACAGCAACAAATTGCAGCGATATGATCATATCGCGAAATCGTGGCAAAAGCTTACCAAAGGTACAATTTACTGCTGTCCGGTACGGTGAAATGCGACGGAAAACGTTAACCCCCGTTACTGTGCAAACGAGAGTAACCAGAGTTTGTAGAGTTCACACATGGGATATTTGTAATTACTGTTTCTTTCAAGGAAGGTGGGCTGATGCTATTCAAGACTTGAACCGTCACATTCAAAAAAGCTGACAGACCTCCATGCACATTACTTAAAGCGGTTTAATTTGAGCTGGGCGTGTGGTATCCTTGTGCCAGAAAAGTGAGATCGGAAAGTGAAAAGTGGGGTAGGGGGCCATAGCTATGATGTAATGACTGTTCTACACTCGGTGCGAATTCGGTATTAGGATCAGCCCTCAGAAAACACTGAACCACTACCACGAGCAACTGGGCATCTCAGAGAAAGCAGGACTTCACTAGATGTGTGAAACGTTTTTCTGAGAAGACGTCACTAGAGGAACCAGTCAGCACGTGAACAAGTGATCTGGTTTCCGTTATTGAAGGATGAGTGGTGCTATATTGTATCTATGTGAGAGCTGATCAGCCACTTGTGGTCAAATGGCAAGGAGTTCTAAAGCTGCCTGGAATGTTGTGGGTTAAAAACTGTTTGTTTCGTGAAGTGATCACTTTCCCAACAAGGAGGAAACAGTTGAAAAGAGATCCTAAGCTTTTCATCATTGATTGGCCTCACTTGTAGGATGAAGTCACTATTGAACACAGAAGTAGTCAGACCGTAATTGATACACGAATGTTTCTTCGTCGAGGAACGGAGAGCATAATATCCGTCAAAAACATCTTCTGTTTTATTATTCGGACGAGCAGTTGTGATTTCGGTGGCAAGGCGAGGGAAGGAAATGCGCTAGAAGCGGTGTCAATAGTGCTTTGCATCATCCCAGTAATAATGCATTTGGTGACATATTCCGGTGTAAAAGACGGTAATAACAGTCATCCTAGTAGATTGGGCCTTTCAAAGAGAGGACTCTTAGACTTAAACTTGGGAAGTAACTGCAACTTTCGTGCTCGGTGCCACTCAAATATTTGTGCTTTTTCATGAGTAAGTTACCCCAGGAAACCCAGCATTCGTTCTTGGTTAAGACCCACTTGCCAGATTTTTAAGCATTATTTTTCGGACGGAAACGCCTCGTAAATAGCCTCCGAGTATTCACGCACGGTTTTTATGGGTGGGAAACACTACAAGATGATAATTTTGGTGAAAGACTCATCTACCGTATGGTTGTTGTGTTACGCCAAATAGTCATGTATAATGAGAAGGCCCAGGAGTAAAGCTACTTGAAGGCTGTGACGCAGTTGCTTCTTATGGTGATGACGCCATTATTAGTCACTTGAATGTTATTGATTCGATCAGGCCAAATGGATGATCCACAAACTGAGTGACGATTCGACAAGGGACTATGCTTAAGAAAAAAAGGAATCTTTGTTTTCCGCTTGTTTCCTCAAGTATTTCTTCATCAGGCTTCTTCCCGTAGCTAAAGGTGCGGTTTTGAAAGCCGGACTGTGAACCAAAAGCACAAAGCAACTCAAGTAGTGATGAATTCAAAAACATTCTTCCACCATCATTCGACAGTAATACTGAAACCGAGGACGTTACCAAAGTCTAGCACTGATGCTGATCAATATCAGTTTTTCATATCAAAAGGGACTATCAGTGTCGTATACGGTGGCTGGTTCCATATTCACAATTAGTATAGGTAAGCAATACAGAGATTCCGGGTCTCCTGAGCGACCCAGATAACTTCAGATTCTCTGGATGTTAACACCTCCGACATTTGCGATGCTACTACCTATTCACACCCAGCGAATATGCTTGACATCCTGTATGAACATGTTTTCATTCTGGCCTATTACTGTCTACTGGTCATCAAGTTGCTAAATAGCCCAAGTAATCTTGATGAACCGACATCTTCCTTGTCGCTGTCATCATGCCTTTCTTGGGCTGAAATAACCAAAACCTTAGTAAGGGCGCAGATGTCAAATGTAGTGAGTTCAAAACCAACCTCCTGATTTGGATCAGATGCAAAGTGTAGACGGGATGCATCTCTGCAACTAGCCATTGCGTGCAAATTTACACACCCAAGACATCGTAGGTAAGTTGTTTTATTGCGTGTTTCGAATGAAACGAGTTTTTGCACATCGTTTTTCGTCCAAATTTTCTGCTTTGTCACGGTTTGTCAAAGTAGATGATCGCGTCCCGTTCAGCAGGATCCATCATTTCCATATATAGTGAAGCTAGATTCGAAGACTGCAATATCTACCCTATGCAGTTTCCACATTCTTTATTTTCAAGATACATATCCGCATTTTTGACTTGAGGTTCAGATGAAATTCAGCTTATTGTGTACAAGCCATATTTAGTCGTCCATTAGATCAATCGCTGACAAAAGCTAGTTGTTTTTCAAAACTTACGACTGTTGAGAAATTTTTTAACCTGAATTTACTTTGCTTACCAGCAGTGTGTAATAGGAGGTTTTACAATGGACCAGTTGACGTGCGAGAACTAATTTTCGGAAGCCATGTTTATTTGTTACGTCTCATATTGCGTTTCATATTTTTCAAAACCCCCTGGGCTTACAATCCGAGACAAAATGAAACAGACTGAAACAGAAACCGCTATAGATTAGAAGGTCTTAAATCACAGGGCAAAAAACTGTCAATTAAGTGCTTTTTGCTTGGCGGTATTCGCTCTAAGTGAACTTACTGGCTTTAGTGGATATAATAATTGTTGAAGCTGAAAATTTTTTTATGCCAACAACTCGCTTTTGTTCACCCGGGTGAACTCTGGGAACGCAATACGTTTTCAGCAATTTGATGCCTTAATGCTATTGTCCTGCGGAAACTTCAAGATTCAATTTTTGGTGCCAGATTTCATCGAGCCAGATTTGATCTACACAAGCAGTGGATCAGTCTACAGTGTTTCCAAGACAGCTGTGATATTTAGCGCCCACTGGATATATTCATTGCTTATCGGAATGGCTCGAATTTCTGGCAATGGTTCAGAGCGCTGGTCAGTGCCTCCAACTCTGGAAACGGTTACTGAAGGATTATTACGCAAAACGGCAGTAGATAGGCGCTTCTGTATTTCCTTTATAACAGTGTTGATGAACAGAGCCAAACTGGTTTTATCGAAAGGGATGACCATAAAACGAGGGATGAACAGCCTAACACTTGCGAGGGTCATGCATGGGTCGACTTTCACAATAGAGTAGTAGCCGATATGGGACGGGCCGTAAAACAACAAGAGCTGACAAGTCATCCAAGTACTTTATCAGCCTAATTATGCCGCAGTTGTGGACAGGAAGATTTGGTTTTCTCACGTCACTGAGCGTAAAATCAGCGTCGAAATCTGGAGCCACACTAATGGACTTAAACAAGAGTACATAAAAACACTAGAAAATCTCAAGATAGAGTTAATGAGATATTTATTTCGCCATCTGAGCAGGCGAAACTGAGCGGACAAAACAGCAACAAAAAGGTAGAACGACGAGCAAAATTCACTTCTTCAAAAGTTCAGATTTTTGACCGGACAAACTGCTGAATAACTCTGAAAAAGAATGCCGAAACAAATAATGCACAGACTGAGGGAAAAGACGACTGAGATGGACCGGAACGGAGAGCCTACCTTTTATTATACATGTTCCCACCCAACCGAGCTACCGCAGACGCTTGTATCCGGTCACGATTGTGCACTTGAACTGTATAGCCTATTCGCCACAACTGTGTTGCATGTAAGTACCTTCAGTGATTCGTAATGCACTACTCATAAGGTTGCTAAAAATTCTTCGACAGCCCACGACGGGTTTTGCCCTTCTTGGAGCTCATCAGGTAGGCGCAGTCCCCGAGTTTCCGTCAACCTTAAGTTCTACTTGAAACCAAATTGCACGAAATTAGCGAAATACACTCATTTGCAAACAAATCTGGAACCCAGCTGAATCTCTCGTTTGTGATGTTTCCAGGCTTATCTTCAGCGATCTTTTTTTGTGGCTTTCCCATAAGGCCACACTCTGTTATAATATACCGCACAGACCGCTTCATTCTGTTGCCGGATGCAGCAGTTAATTTTGAGGTTCATTTGGAATGGAAAGTTATGTTGTAGTTTTGACCACACAGTTGGGACAGTTCACTTATTTTATCCGTTGTCTGTTTCACCAGTGCCAATGCGCAGTTTTCGTGTTCTGTCATGTTAAGTAAACCATACTTTGATGGTTCACAAATACACTAACCGAACCAATAAGGATAGAGCGACCCATATGCACCTTTGTCGTTATATCTGGGGCAGAACTTACACCATAATTTCAGTGGCCATGATTTTGTGCACCCCAACAATTCACACATAAAGTTCACTATTGAAACACGACTTTCCCGTCTCAAACTTGAACAGCGCACGGAGAACTGAGGTATTGAATGATAAATCCTGTGTGTCTGTTCTTTTAAAGTTGAAGGTCTTTATCAGGGGCAAACTCGTGGGTAAATATTTGACACTGGTATAAATTACCAGCCTGTCAGTTATCTTTGAAACTTTTGCGATGCGCAAAGCTGATCTTCAGTCCGGTGCTTGTCGATGTTTTCTATAGCCACGTTTGCCTTTGGTCCTGATCACTTTATATCCCATGTTGCTTTTCCCTTGAAAAACGAAAGCAGGGAGACATAATCATAGGAGACTGTGCAAGGGGAGATATTTTTTCACATTGTTCAAGGAACTAGCCTATATTTTGTGGTTTCGAGACTTCCTTGCTTCTCGTGAGAATTACACTACTGATATTCCTTGACCTGGATGAAACAGCTGTACAGTTCTTCTCTTTTTTTCAGCACAGGTTGACTCAATTTTGAGATTGAATAATTATATATAACGCTCCAGGTTGATAGCGGAAGGCCACTGGATAGATATGGCGAATGCTGGAAAATCGCAAGGCTCCATTACCGAGTAGACTAACTGGTAACTACAGGACTGAATGCATGCTAACTGGATTGAGCGGTTGAGGACTTTTAATCTGGGGTCATTCTTCACCTAACAGGCTGTTGATATGTTTGCACAACCCGACTGTTGATGTGTAGTCATACAATTTCGCTCACATAGTTACAAAGCAGTGGTTTGGAACTTCGTTGGCTGTTTGTATCATAAATTTTACAGAATCCAGAAAACCTGACATGTACTAGATCCTTTCTACCTACTGGGAATTTTCAGGTGGGCAGAGGAAAATCGGACCTATCTAAAGGCCGATGGTGACAATCAAATTGTACGAAGATTTCCAAAAGGATGAACGACATCGTGGGACCGAGGTTCTTAAGCGTTGGGAGAATGTATACAGTGAAACTACGGTATACGCGCAATCCAATTTATTTATATTCGCCATATTTTTCGCGGAAATTTATGGCTGCCCAGCCGAGCCATCCGCTTATTCACTTACTTCAAGCTTGTTTGAACACGTCAGTAATGTTCCGACCGATTTCCGCACCTGATCAATACAATGTTTCGCAGGACCATTAGATTAGTGAACACATGTGTAGTCATCAATACTTTGCCTTTGGGATACTTGGTTTATGTTGATTGGTACCGTCCGATAAAAGCATACACCCTTGGACAATTTATTAGGTGATCAAATCATTGCGAATGCTTTTCCCTAAATTACGCCGCGAATTGGCAGGACGAAGTCTAAGTTGGTCTACAAGGGTAACATACACGACAAAGTTTTTCACTGGTGTCAATGTCTTTTTGTACTTTTTTCAGTTGTAATCCTATTTGTTATATTTACTTATTTCGTATCTGTACTAAATCATCATACTACTTCCTTAGTGTTAGTTATTTGTTTTTTCTTAGATGCTTGATATAGCAACGGCGATACTGGTTGGATCTATAAGCAACCTATAAAAGTTCCTTCACCGGGTTCATCAGATATGCGCTCCAGGTTTGAGGCGTTTAGTTAGGGCATATTTTCAAGCCTACTAACCTCAAGGATTGTAGAATTTTTGTTGGCTTGTTGTTTATTTTAAAACCACCGACTGGTTGCAGTCTTAGACTTGGAGCTGCTGTGTGTTCCTCAAGTTTCCTGCATAGTTCTTTTGTGTGCAATTAACTGCCTTTTTTATCCCGCTGATATGCCGGTCACTCATTGCAGGCCACAAATGTGGGAGCGATCCGGGTGTTACGATGAACTCACAAGCCCAAGGTTTGTAGGGTACACCATCGCTGATTATTTTGAAGTCACTGCAGCAGAGCAGACAGTCTGCTAGTGCAGCAAACCGTAATACTAATACGGTAAGCTGTATAAATTGCTACTGTCCTAACGCAAATAACGCCAATATGTTATTTGCTATTAGACAGGTCCTATCAAAACAAACACAGACATCTATAGCAGTTTAAAAGTGCCTACCTGAAACAGCGGCCAACCAAACAAGTGTGGAATTAAGTGGATACAGATGGTCATGTAGTTTGGGAACAATTATTTATTTGTTTCAGAGAGGTTTGGTAAACAATCGGTGGATTTACCAAACCTCTCTGAAACGATGACTACCCAATTGATTGAAAAATTAATTGCTTGCTTATTTAATCTCCCAGTTGTTACTTTCTTTAGTTACAAATTATTTTTTGGCAGTAATTATCAGTTTGACACTCAATTAACTGATGAATAATTCTGTGTACTTCCTTTCAAAATCACTTTGCCCGCAACTAAAACGATCATTCTTGCTGTAGCGCAAAGTCCTTGGTCTGTTTCAGCAAGGCAATATGACAGATAACCGTCTTTATGTGAATTCCTAGCGACGGATATGACTGGGATAAAAAGATGATATTCCGTCCAGTTCTGGAGCGAATTTGCAAGTTATGAAAATCTGGTGTTCACACCGGGCATATCTTCTGACACGTGACTCCATCGTACGTCATGAGAATTCAACTATCTAATCGATTATGGCTATCCAATGATAAGGGTTGACACGCTAAAAGTGCTGGACATAACTACGTAATTAGTAGAAGGTGAGATGTTCATTTATTAAGGTACAGTAAATAATGTAGTCATTCAAAAAATAACAAATAAGTGGACTGATTGGCAGACTGATCTGTTTTGTTAATGAAATTTTCAGTTTTTATGTAGCTTTACTTTGATGGCGCAAAATGGACCAAATTTATCAGTCTTAGTATAGTATATGGTTTTAGTGCGGGGGCTATAGGCTAACAATGGTTATCACTCCGTGTCCGTTCTTCCTTGCATTCTGGGGTTATAATAAAATAGATTGAAGTGGGCGTATATCGGTGTCCTATAAGCTTGAGAAAGGTCAGTGGTTAAAGCACGAAATTACTGATAGAAAGGTCCGTCGCATTTCGACCGTTCCTGTCTAGATTTGAGCAACCTGGCAGTAGTTCCACCCTTGTGCTTACTTCAGGTGGCAGTTTAGCTAAGCTCCGAAAGGCTGTCACAGAATAACGATTATTACCCTTTTATTGTGAAGAATAGTGATTGAGAATATTGAGGTTTGGTCAGAGTTTTTCTCCGTTCATAGCAGTGCTGAATTTTTCACTTTTTAATGAATAATTACAGGTGTTGTTCAGTGTACATGCTAATTTAGATAGGTTGTACACAACTGTGTTAATCTAAGTCCATTTTCTGGGAAATCAAACTGTTAGCTCGCGAAAAGTAACTGTAAAAAACTTGTTATCCACACGATCCGCTGAATGTAAACGGTAGAATAACCTTTTAGTCATTCTATCATTCAACTGTACACATCTGGTGATTACAGTGATGGTTTGGTGTCGGTTAATTGATGTTTGTGGGAAACAGTGAAGGGAATCAATCGATTATTTCTATGAAGGCTCACTCAGTGTTGGAATTAGGGAAAAAGACGCCCGTTTTTGGGCGTCAATAAAGTGATTTTTAAACCCATTCCTCCTTTGAGGATCCAACATCCATATGATAAAGGCAGCGCAGATATTTTAAAAGCCTATTTTAATCCTCCACCGTACATTAAGGTGTACCTAAGTGCCAGGCTTTGCAAGGCATTGTTGAAACTACTCCTACGTTGCAAAATTCGTGAAACCATTTCGGTTGACCTAGCCTACAAAGAAACTTTATCGTCCTAATCAACTCTGATTCTTGAGGTCCACCTCGTTCTACCACAACTTTCGCTCTAATGAGCAATCGTACTTAGATAAATTAGGCGCATTTTAGTGGATAAGTTCAAAATCATGGGGAAAAGATCCCCAGAATTTAGCTGTGAGTTGCATTTGTCACCATTTATGGGAGCTTCTGTTTATTGTCAGTGGCAGCCACGAGGAAACCTATTTTTGGTGAATTTGATTCGCACTGAGTACTCTCATCAGTTTGTTGATGGTTTCTTAGCGGTGTTTCCGGCATAAAGTTCCCGAAGTTTTTTCAACCGGGTTCACTCAGCTTCTTTCGTTGTGGCCTTATTTTTATTATATCTGCTAAAAAACCCTCGATGAACACTTTCCAATTAGGTCACCATAGATTACTAGTGCCACTGAGTTTATTTATGCCAGAAGGTAAATCAGTCCATCTCTGTAATTTATTTCGGTTTTGTCCTCCCACCTCGTACTGGATGGAACGCAATGTTTGGGTGCCAGTCTCCCTTCCTTTCCCATGGTTTATTCCTACGTCTTGCATGGAGTATTTGGATGCACTTTCTATTCATAAGTCTAAGCAACTCTTATTCAGTTGTGGCGACGCGCATAACTCTCGGCTCCTGAAATAATCTGAGTTAGCTTAGAAACTGTACGAAGGCAAACCATGATACATAACTCACCATAAGAAATTACAATTATGCTATAATAACATAATTATGACATGATAAAAATTATGACATAATGGTTTCGGCACGTTCGTTTCCAGACAGTTATTCTACTATGGTTACTAACTGACCAATTACGTCACCAACTGCGTCAAATGAAAATGCTGCCGCTGAACAAAGGACTTTTATTGGCTGCTTGCGTTATAGGAGTTACGTGCAGTGCCGGTGGAGTTGCAACCTATGTGAAAGTGCTGCATGGTGAGCGTTTTTTAGTGATTACTATTCATTTTTCAAGTGGGTTTGTACACATTTGAATATGGCGCGGACTATTTGCTTGTAAATATAGATAACACAGGTTCGAAATATCGCAGAGCGTAAGACACTGTAACCAAGAGGTAGCATAAACTGTTTATAGATAGGAAAATATTACATTGTGCACATTTATTCAGTCAACACTGTGTCATGCAAATTCTCTGAAGTTTTACTTAGACATCTGCAGACGAAAAGTGATATCCTACCAACCAAATACCGCGAAAAGATACAACTTGCCTAGATGGCAGGAAAAACATTTAGTTGCGAAAAATGCGTTTCATTGAGTGATTTACTATTGTGTTCAGTCGGTGATTTTCACCTTTGGTATTGATATGTTAGCGCACCAGGCTTTCTTTTTTGAGGTCTATTCCCCGTGATTGGTTGCCACATTTGCAGGTTCTTTATTCGAGCGAAATGATGTGCAAGTTTAGAAAAGCCATATTTAAAACTGCCAGTTAACACAAAATGCTTAGTTAATGCACTGCAAAGGTATGTGGGCTTCACAGGTTGTGCATTTCCAGAAAGTACTTTGATACCCTCCGTATCGAAAATATGGGAAGTTGAGCGAGGCCTCCTTGATGGTTGCAATGCAAATGCACATCAGTTAAACATGACGCTCAGTTAAACAGAGCGTCACATCGTCTGAAACCATGGGTAGGAAAAACGATATTCACTGGCGAGCAACCTGCCCAAAAAATCTATATGGTTTGGACCGCCTTTTGCTTGGGCTGATATAATAATAACGGAAGTCACAATGTGGGCCCGTAATGGTCTGGAGGGCTGTTCCTTCTGTCACAAACCTTCGCGACCAAGCGACCGCTAAACACAAACAAACCATGTATTTAACTGGATCACTTGTCAGTTAGCCGTCTGACCAACGGCAAAGTGAATAACTCGTTCATCTGGCCATTTAATCGGTAACCAACTCGCCAATCTTGCTTCGTAGAAGTTACGGAAGCTGTTGAATGCTGATACTAGGAAAGTACCACTTACACAAAGTTTCATTCAGCTCATACTAAAATAGCCAAAAACCTTTATATCTGTCTTTTTGCTTCCTTTTTTCAGCCAGCTATAAAACGAAGGAACAATGGTTGGCGGCTGTTTGCATTATCTTGGCCCTATCATTTTACCTCTGTTGTTTTGTGACCCTATTAATCAGCGTTTGTGGTCTACTCTCCGATCGATGTACCGAATCATTTATTAATGTGATCGCTGGTTTCTGTGGTAAGTAGCCTGTGTCAAAAAATGTCACAAGGAATTGCTCTGATAAGCCTTGTTTGTCTAGTGTTTGCAACCGCGCAGTTACTTCTAGATGACACACGGGAAGAAACTGCGAGCGGACATTACAGCTCTTAGCTGATTCGTCTCATATAATAATTACCCAGTGTGAGAAAGTTGCAGATGCGGGTCAAAGAAGATTGGAAGGGCAGCATCCACCCTACTTCCCTGTCCTAATTTCACCATGCAGTGGGAATTCTGTAAGTATTAAAATTCCCTCTACCACTGCAGTGAATTTGTTTCAGTCGTGGCCCACTCGAATTAATAGTGCGAAACTGAATCAGGAGTATTAACTGAAGGGATAAAAAAACTCACTTTGTGTCCACTGCAGGGTCTACCACGATCGCGAATGAAAAACATACAAAGTTCCACCCCTGAATCATCCCTTTGGACCCCTTTAAAGTAAAATACAACCACATGAAAGCGACAATAATCCACTCAAAAAGTGCTTGGCTCCTGATGCACTCATCTCAGCCTCAAAGTCCAACAACATATTTGGGACCGCTTTACTGATCTCTCTAGAGCAAATCCTTCTCCAAGAAGTCAAGACAGCAGGCTTTTTTCAGGCAGTTAAGCATACTGTATTCATTCATATCAACTTAATTAGTCCAATCAATAGCAACAATGCCTCTCGGGACAAATTCGGCATTTTGACGCAAAATAGCCAACGTGCGTACGAAACGGGGACAATGTATACCTGCGTCCATCCAAGAGGCCAAATATTCGTACTGATTTCACTTATTCCGCATAAATCTTCCCCTGAAAAACCTAACGTAGAGGGTTAAAATCTCTTGCTGGTGTAAGGAAAGTAACGTAATATTTGTTCTCAGAAATCTGCTGTACACAAAGTTTAGTTTACTTCATGTCAGCAATAAAAGTTACGTTTTATTCTAAATTTCGTACATTTATGCCCGCACAAATGAGGGATGTTATAATTCTTGTAGCATGTTCATGACATTCATGCTTCCACTTTTGTAAGTATTTGTTCACTACAGCAGAGAATTTCACCCTTATTGAAGACGGCCACTTCTCGCAAAGTTAACCAATGTTTCTCCAAAAGTGTGTACCCCCGTGATCATTTATGACGACGTGTCCCCATAGCTGTGGTATGATGTATACCAGACAACAATGTAGGTTTATTCTTGGTCGGTTATGAGTCAGAAAAGCATGAAGCGTGTATGATTCATAAAAAAGTTCTGCAAGAGAAATGAAATGGCATCAGTGAATATTCAACTGTAATTCATTCGCGCAGAGTGCATTTCAGTAGTGAAAAATGTAAGGAGTGGGAAATTGCAGTGGGCTGGTCGTATTCGTTTACTTGATGTGTTCTTTTGAATCGTCTCTGTGTTGCAAACCAACAAAAAGGCAATGTTTCACGAAAAACATTTTGCGGATACTTTGAAGCACTCACAACTGCGGTGGAAAACAGTTGTCTCATTTTATAGTAAATGAAGACATAGCCTTCAGTCAATATCACTGGTTTTCGTACGTTCAGGTTTTACCCATTGGTCTGATGGTGTATGAAAATGCAGGATCCTTGAACTGTTTCTGTTGAGCAAGTGTTGTACAAAATTCCCCACCATCTTTTCACCACAACCAACCGTCTTCAAAAATGAATTTTTGGGTCTGCGCAGAGCCAAAGCAGGGATACATTTAGATGCTTTTTAAATGATAACAATGGTTGTGACGATGACGATGACAATGACGGTGATAGAAGACCAGTGTACATTCTTTTTAGGGACTTCGATTCAAGCCAGGTAACAGTTGCTTCGCTCGCGTCTAAACTGATATGTTCAGTAATTATGAAACACCGCTGCAAATGTTATGCTTGTCACTGTGTTTACTTTACAGTTTTCCTCACCATAGCAGCCTATGCAGCCCACAACAAGGAGGTCTTCGGTGGCAAGACGGTGTTCCCTTCAGCTGGCGAATGGCTATTCGGAGGTATCGTTGCTGGACTTGGATTGTTTTTCCTGGCCGCACTGGCCTTGGTGTCCAATCGTTGAGGATCATTTATCTGATTTTTACGTGTCATCGTAAAGTAATGACTTCATTTCCGTTCCATTAATTTGTCCGTATTACTGGTTTTGCTTTTTCGCTTTGAAAATCTCCATGTTAATTTGCTATATCTTATCCAAAGGCAAATTACTTTCCTTCGTTTATCATTACAATATTGCAGCCATCCATTATCAAAAGTGATACAGGTTGTATGGGAGTGGCAGTATTCGGTATTGCATGCAATGGTAAAGGGGCCCAAAGCTATGGAGATATATGACTAAGATTGCGGTAAGACAGTTCAAGTATGATGGAATAGAAAAACAGAAAGCTTCGGATACCATAAGCGACCAGCTTTATGCTGGTAAATCCACAAAGCTGTCAGGAAAGGAGTGTTTGATTGTGCAGCGGAGACATCATCAGATATTATATCCATAAAAATAGCTGCACTGATTTGGCTACGTCTTGTGCTCACCAAACCGTCATTGGCCGAAAAGAGTACTGTTTGCCGTGTCCGATTCAGAGTGAAAACCAGAGAATTGATCAGACTCTAACTTTACAGAAGAGTCCGGACACCTTTCAGGATCCTTTGCGTGATTATGTTGTCTATGGTAACGATGACGAATAAAAATTACAAAAAAGGAGGCAAAACCGAAATCCTCCATCAAAAGAAACTCATTTGAGTGGTCAAGATGGTTTAAGTACATCTTCATGCATTTCAACAAAGGATCGTCGTTTGGGATGACGCGCGGGTTCCAGTTGTCAGAGAATCCATGCAGCATAGTTTCGCATTTACCGAAAGTATTGTCTGAGCCTAATATAATTCTATTTCGGAGTATACGGGGTACTGACTAAAGCTCTTTCAGAATTGTGATATCGAAGCTCTTCTGAAGACGGAAAATGACCATGTACTTTGTACTTGGGGACACTTGCTCTCAGATGTCTCTTAGCTTCTTCTATGCAACTAGCGTCGGAAGAGATCTCACACACACAATCAATTTGATTACCTCAAGAGAACCAACCCCCAAAGCGGACCAGGTGGGTTTACGTTACGTTGCCTCTTTTGGAATGGCACAACTGTGACAATCGGATTAAACTACAGACCTTAGTTCAGAAGTTTGCCGAAAGGATTTGAACGGTTAATAGGAGAGGCCTGTCTTCTAGTTTGTTGCCTTGTCTATGATTCATGTATTTTTTGGGTAGTTGATTTAGATAACGCATCTGTCCGACGGTGCTACCTCCACTATACTTTGAGTTGTCACCACAACTTGTTCATCAGTGACCTCGGATTAGTTTGTTTCATGTTCACCGGATGGCACGTAGAATGGCTCAGAATGAGCCGACTTTCGATATAGGAGCACATCGCAACTTTATTGTTCAGCTGTGTGATCGGTCTAAGCTTACGTAGGGAGCCGACGAAAACTAGTAGACCTCTGGGGAACTGCGGTTGCATGGTCATAAAAATTTCATTAATGTAATGTCCCCAGATGCGCAGTGCGTCGCAACTGGTGTTGATCACTTGTTTTGTGTGTGTGTTAATAGAACATATTTGCAACGGCTGACGTGAGGAGCCCATGGCTACTACACACATTACTCTCACAAGACCAGTTCAAATATCCAAAACCTACTAGCGCAGGTGGGGTATCATTATTGACACTGTTCCTGCAGGGGTAGATTCGTTCAAGTGTTCACTGTCAATTCATTTTCTTGGCAGTGGTATATACTTACAAAAAATTTGTCTCTGGACGCTCTTGTCTGAAGTGTGGATAGAAAGGAAAGTTTTACAGTCACTTGAAGTCTATTGTCTAAGTTTGTGAAAAAAGCAGGATTAGCGTGCACTATGACTGCCTAGTTATTCTTATAGGAATTAATCAGCCATACTCCATTGGCTTTCTTGCAAGAACATAACAAATATAACTATCTTGACATAACACGCTACGCATACGCTAAGTGAAAATCCTTTGGCCATAGACTGCCTGCTTGGTCCTCCTTGAGGCTCCTTGGGCAGGAAAATCCCTCAACCATACTTTGGATTTGAACACCAAATTGTACGTAACTGGCTAAATGCACTCCTTCTCGAATTACATTGGTGTTTATGAGAGACCCAAATAGATCTAACATGATATTCTTTAGCTGAATTTGCTGTAAAAAGGCCGTCTCATATTTCACTTTGTACGATATTTGGTATACAATATTCGAAACACTGCAGTACATTTAATCAGAAGACCACTGTCTTTCTTACTGAAACGTTAGGTGGTCTTCATTTGGAATTATGCCATGAACAATAGTTTCGTTTGAGTCTGTCGCTAACCTCATTGCACTTTGAGAATGGGAGTTTTCCTTGACAAAGGTCACTATCACCGGTGAAAAACAACTAGGGTGCTTTCAAAAAGTGGAGGCTGAGTGTAGTAGTTATTTCCAGGTACGGCGAGTTTAGTTAAGGACTCGTGTGTGAGTTCCCGCGCTGTTTCCGTAGTGCAAAGTTTACCTTCACCATTGGGTTCACGCGTTAATTGCATCTTCTGCTGTCTCCAATGTGCAGCTATCCACATTCAAATCTCCAGAGTATTGACAAAAAGACAGCAGCAGCTATACTCATTGCACGATACATTCGCGGTTAAGGATTGCAGAAGATGATGATGCAAACAACTTGGTCCCCAATAAAATCAGTGGGAAAACTAGTGAGTAACTGTCTTACAGCCGTACCAATTTTTTAAGATAAAGGGCTGTAATGAAGTTCAGAAATAGAGAAGCGGAGGGAATAATCACACGAAAGCAGGATAGGAGTGATGTGGACAAACTTTCTCGCAATTATCTGTCAAAGCCTCCAGAAAACCACAGGATGGGGCAGTTGGAGCAGATATTGCTGTCGGCACCTATCACCCGGCTTGCAAATCTGCAAAACAACCACATCGATAGAAAATATTTCAAGATTCTTTGACAGGAGGCCTTTAGAATAGGAGCTGACACTGATAAGGGTAGAAGATCATTGACAGCGCGCAACACTCGTACATGCAATAGCAAACATGGCTGTGGACGTCAGTCACAACATGGACTAGTAAGGAGCATGAGAACCGACACCTCACCGACCATGATATCTTGCTGTGGAGGGATCATGAAGGTCAACAGACATGATCCAGTTAGTCAGCCCTATAGTACGAAGTCGCTCGATTCCGGTTTGTTCAGTTCACTGCTACTGAATAACCAGTCACTTGTGTCCAATCCACGTGGCTCATAGTTGAATAGCCAGTCTAGATTCGGTCTTCAGTTCTTGCAACACAACTGCAACATACATATTGTAACAACCCGACAATGTCCGGTAGCCATCTTAAACTTCTGGCAGAGGGTTTCGCCTCGAGGTTGCCTTAACTTCGGTCCGACTTCCTCAAATTTTATGTTGGAATTCATTGTGAAAGTGAGCCAGATGGTAAGTAGGGTTTTTAGTAAATGGTCATTTCGACACAGTTGCCATATTCGGCAACTTTATTCTTCCGTGGTTGAAATCAGCTTTGCGTAGCAGGCAGAAACTGAGAGGTTTAGTGCGACCAGCCTGCATATAGTATTAACGGGCTGCCAAAGTGCCGAAAGGCAAACGATTTCGCGTTAAGCTCCATATTCAGAATCTAAGGAACTGCTCAGCGTTCTCATGCTACAATCTTTCGTGCTTATTTCAATCCGTATGTTTAAAAGTTCAATTCATAATCCGGGTTCGCTGCTACTAGCTTTGGCCTGCTAGGAAACGGATGTAACAGCTATCAAACTGAGATAAGCAGTTGTATTCATGCGCCAATTCAGACATTCTTCTCTGCTTTTGAATAGTTTTCATGGCGCATTGTATTTAGTCTTTGATATAAGGACCTAAGTGCCAGAGATTTCGTAGGAATATGGGATTTGAGTTATTCGGTAGAAAGCCCGAACCCTAGAAATCCACCATAAACTTTGCGAGCACAACTTGTGCGTGAAGGGGTGCCCTTTATGTGGGTCTCGGTAAAAGGTAGTTAATCGGATCGTTTCGTTATGAGCACAAGTTTGGTCAAAGGATACTGAGATGTCTGTTCGGACAGTCCTACTTCCTCAGTGCACTTTGCCATCGAAACCAGTAAGTCACTCGAAGAACGTTCGATTCCCACTTGACATAAACTTCCCAGTATACGGGTGGTTTATATGCCCGCTTAAGGACGGCAAATTACAAAATGCATCTAGGAAGACTTGTGGAGGTCTTTCCGCACAGGTTATAGCACTGCGCGACTCGAAGCAGGAAAGACAGAATGGTGAAGGAAGGAGGAATTTTATTAGTGACATAATGCGCAGTTGATTGAATACAGCGTTGAACTTGGGTGAGGCCAAGCAACGTGTTGAATTTTAGAGACAGTGCAATGCACAGACTGCAAACAGGAGCCACTCACAGGATGTACATCCGGTTGTCATCTGCTCTATTTGTTCACGGCCATGACAGCTCGCTTCCTGCATCATCGTGGGAATGGAATAGCTAATGGTTTCTATGTAAAGGCAAGTACATAAACAACCGAATCCTAAGCTACCGTTTTTCTCAATCGGTCATCCGCAGCATTGTGAAACCACAATTATAGGTTTAACATGGTCTACCTTCGTGTATCTTGAAGGAATTTTCCATGGTACACTGACGCAAGATCAGATGTTATTAAATGCCAAAGAATGTTAGAGACTGAGGCGACCTAACGCAGGCCCATCCCTGCTAAAAAATGGGTGTCAGGGTGGTTTGTAGGAAGCAAAATAAATTAAGGTTGGTCTATTCACTAGTCGTGCAACAAGACTTCGTGGATGGGAGTTTCTGTGTGTTCATCTGAGGACCTAGAAAAATACAACTATAGAGGCAATTTACGTTGTATTCACGCCGTCAGATTTCCTTATTCCTTTTTGGTTGTGTTAGCAGGGTGAACGGAAAATGTCGCTTGTTTTGCCGCAGATCTCCTTATTGCACGCTTAAATTTGTTGACTACTTTACGACATCAGGCGGCGATGCAAAATAGGCAACTGTACAGTTAGAAAACGACTTTTTGATGTACATATGATAAACAAATAGGCCAACAACAGTATGATGGTTTCTTACACCAGTTCAGTCCATCAATGAATATTATGACCTTGCCAGCTACGTTGACTAGTATTAGGGCAGCAACGTTGGAGCAAAGAGGATAACTCCTAGACCTCCAAAAATGATGCCAAATATCCACTCGCCAACGAGCGGAAAGGTCATTCCTTGTTCCATCTGCGGCTTGTAGTAAGCGTTGTAGGCGATTACTCCACAAAGGACTGAAACACACACACAAAGGAGCAGACAGATTTACGAGGTTTTCGACCAAAAATTTCAATGAAAACTGTAATACATAACCGATTATAATATTCTTAAGTTACTTTTGTTTTTCACGCACCATGCTTCGGCATTTTCTTTTCGCCTGGAATTGCTCAAATATCTTTACCTCTACCTCATTAGCCCTTTTTTCGGAAAGCGGTAAATCATCTCTACCTGAAAACTGTCCATAATTGAGAATATTTTTGAAAGTGTTCCCGTACAATTCAGTCGACTTTACGTGGCAGCCGAAAACAAAAGCTGTATAGGTGACTAGAACCCAGAATTTCGGACGTCTTTGGGATCTCATCATCGGATTAACATACATCCAACGTCAACTTGAGCAGTTGCTTTCGGTTGAGTGATTGAATTTAAAGGAGGGAAACAAAGACAAATAATTGGTAGAGGAATAAGCTCATCTAGTCCAATATTGAGTGATCTAAAGGTCCCTCTACTGATTAGGTCTGGCAACGTGTCACATGAATAAGGTGAGTACAAATTTCGTTCGAATCACCTGTCTGAAGGCTGATCCTCAAAACATAAAAATACGTGTTCTGACATGTGGTCCATTGGTAAAGGTCATAATCGTTTTCTGTTGTAGAAAACTGCTCGTGTGTTATAGAGTGGTTATGGCTGCCACAGTCATGTTCGCCAATAGCATCGGGAGGTGAGGGTAGATAGCTACGCATTTGAGCTAGTATAACTGATGCATCAACACGCGGGTATCAGTGGACATTTCTTTGGGGAAATCCGGAGGGGAAGCTATGTTTGGAAGCAAAACCTTGGATGCACGCGCTCCATTGAGCGCGACCGGGCCACGAAATGTATTTGCCGCTATTTGCACTTGCCAGTACGTTCATTTGGTGTCAACTGGAATTGCCTTTTTTCTGGTTACACTTGTAAATTTGCAGGAATGCCCAAAATCGCTTTTTAGCACGATATTCTTGTCAGGCAGCCACTAAATAACAAAAACAAATATCACCAACCGATTCTGTGAGCATTGGTGTTCCGGGGCTTTCTTATCGACAAAATCTAATCCATACAGTTACGAAATCAACATACGCACGTATTTTTTGAGATCCTAAAATGCCCAGGGATAATCCCACTGTTAAAATATATGCGGATGTTTCAAAATGGCGTAAGGAAATATAGTCATCAGGTCACTGGCTTTTAATCTGACCACTTGTCTATACGAAAAGTGCAGGCCAACATAAAAATCAACAGCAACGCCATGTGACCAGTTCTGTCAAATCCCGACATTACGCAGACATGATACAATAAGAATTCGTAATTTTTAGTAAAATTTCTCTGGGTAGACGGAAGTATTTTCATTAGTAATGGGGCACGAATAAGGCCAGTGCGTCAAGGAATTTCTGAGCACAAAAAGGAAATAAGCACAGCATTTCAAAACAAGGGAGACCTGTGTCCCTTATGATGGAGATACTGCGTGAAACGTGCAAGGATTTCAAGTAGTGCACATGAAACACTGCGACCTGCTGGAGGCGAATAATGGATCATAACCGTGGTAAATTCAACTGTTCCACAAGAATATTTCGGTTTCTTAGTGAATTTCTCCCGAAAAGAACGACTGTTTTCTCTTCGGAAATTGTCCTTTCTATAGACTATAACCGAAACGAACTGCAGACTGATTTAAATTCCGGTTACCTTCAGCACAGCCGGCTTAGAAGAATCAAACCTGGAGCTGGTGAAAAAATTTCACATAAATTGCAGCAGGCCGACAGTTAATATTGAAGTGCTTCTGGTGCAATAACCGGAATCCATATACGTTCAGCACATTCATGGCATTTTTGTGGATTACCCATGTTGTTCGGACAGTGGTTTTTATATATGTGCTACCCGTAGAAGGTTTTTTGGACTAACAGGAAGAAACAAGTGGACTTACAGATTATCACACCAGCTACACTGATTATAATCACGGTGGCTATGTCGTGACATCGACAGAGGAGAGTTGATACCAGTAGAATGATCATGCTGCCAATGACTAGCATAGCCACGAACGTGCAAACGATCGTGGCTTTTTGAGGACCATTTAGAGTAGGGTAATCTGAAATATAAGGAAGTCGAACCGACCAGTAATTGTGGTAGATATTAAAGTGCAGTTGTGGGAAGCAAACACTCCTTACACGTCTTTACGAAAATAATCCACGAAAGAAACTTTGCATGAACAGCCGTACTAGAAGTGGTCTACGGATCTTGTGCTATGCTCGCTGATAGTGGCTTTAAGAATACCTGCATTTGATAAATGAGGTCTCTTAGATGGCAACCGCCCTCTGTCAAATTTAGCTTTAGAAATTTTTCGTGGATGCTTTGCAGAAGACCCCAAAAACAAACTATGAAACGAAGCACCTAAGAATAAAGTGATGCAGTTTCGTTGCTGCAATCACTTGATCTCAAAGGTCACAGACTAATATCTCCTCCTAATCCAAATGGTGCACCGAAAGTGTTTCAAGGAAATCACAGCTGTCCTCCATTAGAGGTGCAGACTACCACATAGACGGTAACTCACTGAGGGTTACGCAGAAGTAAAAAATGCAGAGAACGGTTGGACAGCAGCCAGACAATTCCAAATATTCTTGTTTGCTTTTATGTACTCAGTCCTACGGTGTGAATAGTCATCAGCAATACAGTACATTTTAGCCCTATGTCAACGTCCCAGTTCATTATCATGTAATCACTGAAACAGAACAGTTTCTGTAATAAAATAGCCGAGCTGAAACGTGCAGCTGGTTAATGGTGAAATTCAATAAGCTGAATAAGAGTTTACGTCAAATGACAAAGTTTGAATGAATACGGCCAAGTTACCAATGAAGCAGTCTTACCTCTTACTGAAATCCAAAAGCGTGTCAGACCCCCAAGGGTGCAGGCCAACACAACAACGCAATAAACGATTGCGATTATTCTGTTTTTTGTGCTCATTACTTGCTGACACTGATAGAGTCGCGACACTCACTTTTATATAACATACTACACAATCCGAATACTAACCTGCACGTGGTGCGTTGTTAGAGTAAATGACAGTGAGTTTTGTGGTCCGTTTCCTTCAGATGTAATTGAAAACAATACGGTATCCAGCTAAACAAAACATCGCCAGACATCCACAAAACGCTACCTTGAAAATGAGATTGGAGCACGGCATCATATACCAAGTTGATTTTTATTTGAGTTTTGCAAATTGACACCTAGGTTGGTATTTAGCAACGCCACTGTGTTCAGAATGTAAGCATCATTAACTGTGCTAAGCGGCTGTCAACAATCTACAATGCGGACCAATTATGGTCCTAATAGACTTGCTTCAGACAACATAGAAATGCATTTCGAAGTAGACGTTTGTTTTCACCATTTGTAATAGTGCAGTGCAATCGGTTCTCGTAGGTTTTCAGTGGACCTAAACAAACATTCAATGCAAATGGCAACCAATTTTACTCGCACGACCTTCCCATGATTTGTGCGACTCTTTGAACTGGCTAGTAGGTTCTCAACATCAATGTACAGATCAAAAGCGCTTTTTCTCTGAAAACGTGTCCTTTAATAGGCTTGTCAATATGAGACATTTTGTCATATAGAGTTTCGACCCTTTCAAGTGGCTTTCACGTTCCCAAATGAATTAATAAGTCATCTAGAGCCAATTTTATTTGAGAAAAAATGTACTTCTTTTACTGCTCTTAGGTCCGAATCTCTGGGATGAGAAAATAGTATCTACGACAACCTTATCTTCCGCAAACACAAAGCATCTTGGGATTGCACACTTTCACCACCCAGGCGAAAAATCAACAGTATTTGAATACGAACGCTGCGTTAAATGTATCTTCATGTAAAATGTTTGTTTGTTGCTAATGTATGGCGACAAGTATGTGTAGCAAGTAAGGAGCAAAAACAAACTTTTCACAGAAATTTCAACTTCATTCTAATAAAAGCTTGCAGGAAATTCGACGCGGTCGAGTGAAATCGTTCAGGGGCAAAGATTGCCTATGGCTGTGTGTGTCTACTCACAGCGACATGACATAGTGCGTTTCTTGTTACTTTGTTCCTAAATATTTAGAAAAATCTTGCAAAATATTGTGTATGCTAGTTGGCTTCATCTCGCGAAATTTATACACACATGAATTTTCCAGTGGTCCTTGGAAAATTATGATTATTCTTGGTATTCAGGCAGGGTGAGTCAGATTCCCGTTAAACCCCCTGACAGTTATCTATTATTGAGATATATGTTTCCATTTACATGGATGGTAACTGGTCTCCATAAACACCAAAAACCCACTGAAAGAAGCTCACGCCACTACACTGCATGACATCCTCAGTCTACCTAAACGTTTGCTAGTCATCTAACCCCTTTCGCACTTTTGCGTTACAGCCGGCGCATTTCATATGAAAAGGCAAAATGAATGTGGAAAGTTCAAGCTTTGTAGTGGCTAGAATTAAGTCGTTCTGCACCGGCAGAATTGGTGCTCGTTCAGGAACGCTTTGTCGTGCACCGCACAGGCATTTATGATGAACTACTATTACCTTATCAGTAGCACATAAACCAAGCTCACTTGATCCAAACAATAAGGTGTGTCCAATAAGTTGGAGGAAAGCATTTCAAGTAATCGTTCTAACGGATGCGATATCCCTTTAAATAGAGCGGAGCAAAAAAACGGGCTGAGAAATGAAGCCACACTCATACAGCTAATAAAACTGCCAGTTGACCACTAGCATGTGAACGGTGTAAGATTTTTGATCACGTTGGATTTAGCTGCGGCCGCTTGTTTGATAATGCTCCGCTGATTGCTGTGTGAAGTGGGCTGGTTTCGTGAAACCACACGCTAAACCAGCTGCTCTATCTCGAAAATGTGCCAGGGATAATCTTGGACCTACTTATGCTGCCTGGTTTTATTTGATAGCCCCCAGACAATTGAATTTTACTGTGTTCGGAAACTTCCCAGTTATTTATTGTCAGTACCGGGAGTTGTGTGGTTTGTATTCATATAACCCTCCATTAAACAGTCCCACTGTTTTCCTGATGCAACCATTCTGGTAAGTCCACATCACATGTACTACTTTGGAGATTCGCTGTTGTTAGGACTGCTCATTATTCGTCCTGGTAGTTGAGTCTCGAACATCTAACCTACTAAGCTAGTAGTTTAACACTTCTGCACCAACGTAAGCTGGCCACAAGTGAATCACGACGGCTGAATGTAAAACGTTTCCGCGCTAGAGCGGTTTGGTTAACTGCCCAGTGGCTTTGTTTAAATCTAGGTCGATTAAAGGCGTTTGTTTATATTTTTAGTAAGTTTGCATGGAATTTCGCCAGTATTTACATGCTTCCGATTTCACCGTTTCAACGTGGTTAACGTGGTCTCTGAAGTTTTGATCTTGGGGCCTGTTCTGGTTGTCGGCATCCTCCTTTTGTATCTTACAGGCCAACAAATTTCCCGAAAAATTCTGCTATTACTCTATTTGGAAGTTCTTTACTACCTGGCTTTTGTTTTCTGACAATTTATTTTAACAGAACGAAAAAGTTAAGAAAAACGTATGTTCCTCATTTTGAAGTTTAGTGAATATATTTTAAAAAACCGTTCAGTAATGGTTGACACTATTATTCCTTTTTTGAACCTGGTCCAAGAGCCTATCCTGAAGGCCAGAAAAAAAGCTTTTTTAGCTGGGTGCGCATCTCATTTCCGTGTGACAGATTTTCGAAAGTGACTCGAGAACAATGGCAGATCCACTACAGGTTGCTTTGTTTTCGCGTTGCTTAAGTAAGTGAAACATAAACCGAAACCACGGGGACCCTTGACAGACGAAGCATAAACATCCCTCCTACTTTCATCAAGCCTTCCATGTAAAATCTATAGGGTTCTGCAGCCTATAACACATGAAAAAATCAGAAGGGGTTAGGGATATTCTGAGAGTTGTGTCAAGGCAAACGGATATTTTGAGTCAGCGCCTTCTGTGCACACAGAAAACAGACTGCCTCTTCTCAAACCTCGCAGCCTACCTGAATGCTAGCTTTCGGGGTTTTCGACTGTGAAAGGGAGTAAGCAGCAGTCAGTAGTCTGTCTTGAGATCAATAACGCTGGGTTTCGGGTTGTAGACAGACTGCTAGATGACTGCTGTCTCATGTAGCATATTCGACATTTTAGCATCTGTTCAACATTTCTCTGATGTGAAATTTTCCGTTCATATTCCTTGGTGCTGCCTCGTCGCCAGAGATTTCATCAATCGTTTCCAGTTCTTCCAACCCAAAACTTCATAAATCTTGTTAGTGCACGTTCAGTGGGTGTGTGGATCATATTTCAACTGACTCTTCCACATTTCTCGGTTAAAGCAGCCACCAGTTCGTTTTGTGGTCATGTCATATGAACTTCCGTACAGCCTCTGCGCTAGTGTGACCAACATGATCTTATTCGGCTAAAGATCAATGTTTCAAGTTGAGCAGTCCAACCGCTTTACGAATCAACATACAAGACAAAAACTGATGAGGTGTCGAGCGGCCACAAATATCCCAGCTTCCTCTCTACTCAGGGCAACCGACGGCAGTTGGAAATGCCTTAATTGCTGGAGGTAGTTTGTGGTGCCATCAAAATATTTGTGAAATGTTAATTTGTTACCAAGCCAACAAACCTCAATGATGGGTTTTTTTTACAGGTGCCTCGTCTTTGTAAACTTCTGCGTGTTCTGTTTGGACAATAATGATGCCAATGTATGTACTACTGTCTCCTGCTTCTGAGAGGTTCAGTTCAAGATATGAGGCCGCGAAGTTGAGACCTTATGAACCCAATGTGTTTGTTCTTTTACTCGTAGCTCAGTGTTATTGTTTTATCCTACTCATTTTGTGCCGTTTTTGGCGTAGTTAAACCAGTTTATCCAGTTATTACTTGTACGCGGACAAAAATCCCTTAGTTCCCATCCAGCAGATGCGTGCTATTAACGTGTGTTCCTGGAATTTTGTCGTAGAGTTTAAATTGATTGGCATACTCATTATAGGACATGAGTGATAAATCAAGCATCCGTTTCATAAAATTATGGCAGCACGCAAACTTTCGTTATCACCTGAAACGGTTTTAATTAAAGTAATAAACATTTCTTTCTCTCTTTCTTTGGTGCACTTTGATACTCAAAAATGGGCGTAGGATCTCGATTCCCGAGTAGATCCTTGATGCAGTGTGTTGATTGGATGACTAGATTTGCTGAGCTGAACTGTTTCTGAATGGTCGCTTTCCTTACCAGCTAATTTGGACTGTACTGAGTAACTAAAACTGATAGTGTGCAGAAGCACTAGTAGTTATAACAATTCCTGGGCTTTCCTCACTAACGGCACTTATAATTCAATTTTCATTAAATTAACCGTTTTTGCACTGCACTCGTGTGAATTCATCCCCACCGTAGCACTGAAGTCATTGGCTGACAACAATTATTCGACGCTTTTCGAGATACCAATCGGTGTGTCGACCACAGAAACTTGAAACACGTTTTCTAATTCTGCTTGTACTGAAGGCCCAATGAAATCTAATGGTGGTGAGTCTACCAAGACGTATTAGGCGAGTGGAACATCCGTTCATTTAGAACTGATCGTGTCAGAACTAATGACTGCATGATTTGGTGAAGTGTTTGTTAGTCTCAACGGGTTCCTCTACCACAAGCTTCATGGAACGAGTTTTATGCAATTCAAAATAGCTTACGGCTCACCGAAGGTAACAATAACCTTTCACCGACCATGTCAGTTTGGAACATGCGGATAGGCTGTTATGCCAGTCTTTATCTTGCGTCGTCGTCACAATGTCTAGCGCTTTAGGATTACCTTTGATCTGATAATTAGATGATTCAGGTAGAATGGAATGACTTATACCCATTGGCTGAGTGAAACAATGAAATGTTCAATTCCACTTCTTGGGAAGTTAAAAGGAATATGTTGTTACCCTTAAATATTTTGCCAACACATTTTGCCTGGAATTTTATTGATTTCTCAGTGGCACCAGCCTAGATGGGAAGATGTATGTAGTAACAGTGATGAGAAAGCTCACTGCAATCTGATCTGAAACAATAGAATGATATCATATTTCGATCTTTCTCAGAATACATTTAAAATACGCATCGGTTAGCATAAAAAGATGGCAGTCTGATTTCAGTAAGAATATTGCATAAAGTGCAAAGATTTATTCCTCATCTGCAGAAACATCAATGGTTGCGCTCCCATTTCGGGCAAATCAGCTACGTTATTGAAAAGACTGGTCGGTCCAAAAGTAAATAACCACTAAAACATTGGGTCCATTTTGCCCATTTGAATAATACAACAAAAAGACAGGCTGCGGGATGTCGACGGCCACAGGAATAAAACCGTCAGTTTTACATAATAATGAGGAATGAATAGCGATAAAACAGTAGAAAGAAGCCAGTCCTATGGTGGAACAATAAGATCATGTTCTTAAATTCAAGACAAGCTGATAGCTTTTGTCAGGGTCTTTTGTAGGCATAAACTGGGTCGGGACTGATTGTCCAACATGGCCTCACTGTGAGCTAACCATTTTGAGCTGACATTGAGCAGTTAAAACCCGAAAGGTGTACTGGGGTAAACTCTGTATCCGGTTGGTAGAATGTGTTTGGCTATCGATGAGGCAGGTTTTCGGGTCTCCGCTTCAAAGCCATCGATCGGTGATTAGTGTACTGACTCAATTAACGAGTCAAATGTTCTGAGACGGGTTCGCATAAGCTCTTATGTGTTTTACCAATGGGTAGCACCACAAGTGCATGTACTGCATACTGCACAACAAGTGAGTTTGGGAGATGGGATACAGTATACGGCGTATATAGGGGATCGACTTGTCTCTTTGATGACAAGAACGGGATTAAATGAGCGGCTGGATACGTAAGACCGATTAAAGCACGTAAGGTTTGCCGCATAGCTTTGGTCAAGAGATCTTCAGTAAACAACAGGTTGATAAAAGTCTCGTTCCTTTCAAATGAGTAGTCCGCTGTTATTGCTGCTGAGTGCTGCGAATGCTGATAAAGTTCTATGAGTGGCCTTGAAAGATCAATGTTATTTTAAGAACTCTTCTTCTCCCTAGAGACAGTCAGAAATACCAACACATCTGAGGTAGTCGATAAATTACGCACAAAGGTTCTTTCATAAGTTAGGAGAAGAAATTGGAAAATCACAAATACTGCACAGTCCACTAGGGCTTGCTTTTAATCAGACACTGGTAAACAAAGAGTTGACACCAATAGCAATCATTTCCAGCCACGACTAGTCCACAAATGACGTAGGACTAGGATCCATTGGCTGACCATAAAGACCGTCCAAGTGAATTTCGGTGATGAGTCTATCAATGAGCTTGGAAGGTATCTTGAAGTTCAGCCTTTGAGGTAATACTTCCACCTGTGTTGTGATAAATAAGCGAGATGTCAAATTTTTGACGTTAACGGAATTTGAATTTTCCAGATTACTATTAGCGTTTTGCTCAATTTACGGGTAGTATTGTCTCTGATTTTGGAAGTATTTCATGACAAAGCCCTCGAAGTTTGTGCGTTGTACAAGTGGAAGTTGGTTGATTTACGAAAAAACTTTGCTACTTTTCAATGTATTTGCGTAGCGCGCCTTCGGAGGTTACGAAATAAGATTCTGTGAGCGTCACAAGTTTGACAGCAGGTCGGTTTGAGCAGGTCAGCAAGACCGTTAAGTGAACATACTGAAATACCGTCAAAGTGATTGGCCAGTAGGTACAAACAAGCTGACATGCCAAATTGATCAACTAGGTCGCTAAATAGGGACTATCCGTTCGTGGTTGACGTTGATACGTGATGATGTGGCTTGCCTATTTTTTCTATCAGAGGGTGATTAGCTTGTAGCTCCTGGTGAGCTTTGATCTTCTAAACAAAGGTTACTATAAGTTAAACCAATCCACACAAGGCATATTCATGTTATATGGGTATTACCGGATCTGCGTCCTGTTCAGCTGGAAGTGGGCCACACAGGTGAAAAGCCGTAGCAGCTCAGGTGGGGAATTTGTTATCCATATGGTATATTCCGGGTTCGAATCAACCCAGGGATTCCTGAGAGTTGAATTGTCGATTGGGATCAGCGACTTTATAATGTCCCTAGAATTGTTAAAATGGTTATTTTGATTTGCAGGATACAGTCTGGAATTATGCACAGCAATGTGTAAAGCGAAAACCTTAACAGAATTGCCGGTTCCTTATTGAAACGGTTTATGATCATTTTAGTTCATGTCCTTATGGGTAATAGATAGAGTTAGATAGATTTTCACTCACCGTCAAAACCTTTTATGGGAGTCAAAATGAAATTTAAACTTCTAAAATGTTTGGGTAACAAATAATAAAAATCCTCAAGAATCTTTTTTTTACTAGGTGTCATGGACAGCCTCAATCATAGTGGGTTGTGCCCACACCATTCGTTTGTTTCTGAGCCCACAGATTCAATAGGTGGCGTATTAGGAACTGCTTAAATTCCTGCCTCAAACAGAAACACCTGACCAAATCAGAGAATCAGCAAACACGGCGGGCTTTTCCTTCACTTCTGCCCCATGGGTGTGCCAAGTTCAGTAGACACAAGCCACAAGCTCGTAATGGAATACTTCACATGTGCCAGGTTGAAGACTGTGGAGTGGTTTTCGGATTATTATCATGCTAGTGACAACCAAATTGTCGTGTAGCCGAACCCGGAACTGTGCATGTAACTAACGGTACTTGAGTTTTCAGGGCCAGTATAATCTTGATCAGATCATATGCTGTTATTATCCAGTTTCAAGCTGTCACATTTTCTGGCTTTAATGTTGTTGAAAGCTGGCTGAAAATCTGTAACTTAATGTCCAGTCGCTTCCGAAAGTATACTCTGGAGAAATCACTCCAGAGGAAGCCATGCTTATAACCAAGTCGTTCTTACAGGTATTCCAGCTATTCAGCCATACCACTGAGTGCATCTTCTCCAGGCAAACAGTCTCTACTCATTTACGGAGGCAGCAATGAAGCAGTGTTTATCCATCACGGTTGGTGCCTTATGCAGCAAGGTCGGGCAGCGTGTTGTAACTCACAGTTTAGTGACTCCCAGAAAGTCGTCCTCTCGGGGCTAAGTTCTTATTTGTTGGTACATCAATAAAAGTGGAATTGGGCACAAAATAAGGGAGAAGAAGTTAGTTTTGTCGCTGACAAACTGAAAAAAGAGGGCTTTTTTTGGAGACTGACGGTGGTACATGGCCTGGAAAGGAAACTGCATTCAGTGCAAAGGTACTCAAATGCTACTGGACAGACTTCGTTTCGTTCAGCGAGATCCAGCTGGCTGATCAATGAAAGAGCAAGAACCTGGTTGTAGTTTTGCTCATTACTGTGGTGGAACAACGTACGGAAGCCGAATTAGACATGGGTTGGCAACGACAATCGTGCGAATTAAAAAAAATGTTGCCTGGAATAAAATGAGCACTGTCAAAGATGGTAGCCATTCGATGTAGACCGTCGTAAGGAGAGTTTGCCTCCTCAGTTGAAATTTATAACCCAGTAATTTCAAATTCGACCGAGAACGATAGGAATTTTTAAGTATGATGATATGCGTACCTTGAAACTAGATTTTAATGCCCAAAGGAACGAGGTTGTTGAAACCTGTAGGAAGGCATTTTGAATAACATCTGACACTGATAAGGGTAGAACACCATTGACAGCGTGCAACACTCGTACATGCAATAGAAAACATGGCTGTGGACGTCAGTCACAACATGGACTAGTAGGGAGCATGAGAACCGACCTAAATGCCAGAGATTTCGTAGGAATATGGGATTTGAGTTATTCGGTAGAAAGCCCGAGACCTAGAAATCCACCATAAACTTTGCAAGCACAATTTGTGCGTGAAAGGGTGCCCTTTATGTGGGTCTCGGTAAAAGGTAGTTAATCGAATCGTTTCGTTATGAGCACAAGTTTGGTCAAAGGATACTGAGATGTCCATTCGGACAGTCCTACTTCCTCAGTGCACTTTGCTATCGAAACCAGTAAGTCACTCGAAGAACGTTCGATTCCCAATTGACATAAACTTCCCAGTATACGGGTGGTTTATGTGCCCGCTTAAGGACAGCAAATTACAAAATGCATTTAGGAAGACTTGTGGAGGTCCTTCCGCACAGGTTACAGCACTGCGCGACTCGAAGCAAGAAAGACAGAATGGTGAAGGAAGGAGGAATTTTATTAGTGACATAATGCACAGTTGATTGAATACATCGTTGAACTTGGGTGAGGCCAAGCAACGTGTTGGATTTTAGAGACCGTGCAATGCACAGACTGCAAACAGGAGCCACTCACAGGACGTACATCCGGTTGTCATCTGTTCTATTTGTTCACGGCCATGACAGCTCGCTTCCTGCATCATCGTGGGAATGGAATAGCTAATGGTTTCTATGTAAAGGCAAGTACATAAACAACCGAATCCTAAGCTACCGTTCTTCTCAATCGGTCGTCCGCAGCATTGTGAAACCACAATTATAGGTTTAACATGGTCTACCTTCATGTGATGAGCTTTTTTGTACATATCACTATTACTCTTGTTGTTTTGTTTGCCCCCTGATTCTCTGGAAAAGCCAATCTTCCTGCAACTATCTGCAGGTGAGGCGTCCTCGTTGGAGGCAAACCCACTGATTTCAGTGACAACAAAACGGCATTGAAATTGTTGAAACCCTGGTGTGAACTGGCTAAATAGGTCGATTGAAAAATCAGAAACTGCGGGCACAGGTATTGAGTGGAGGTTTTAGTTTGTTCGATTCTGTGCTTGCACTTGCTAACAGGATCGACCAAGCTACTCCACAGCTCATTAGATTATGAAGGTCAAAGCAAATTTGAGAAGCCGATAAACTAATGAGAGACTGTGAGTTCCTCTGTGGGTATTTATCGTACGTTGTTCAAGACCGATGAAATGAAAGTGTCACAGGTAATTTGTGCACAGACTAGCCTAGCCTGTGTACCAATGTGGCAGGGTATACTTAACTTTCGGCTAGAATGTGCAACAACCACGCACTGTGACCGAGGTTTCTGAGCAAGTTTCGCCTGCGTTCATACAACGGTCTATTACTCATCCGGCTGTTTGTGTGTGCAATAACACAGTAATGTGAAAACCAATAAGCTCAATATACCAATCTGAACATGGGGCGATATGATATCTTTCCTACTGAGCTTTCACTGAGTTATGCGTATTGATAAGCCTATAGTAATGATTTCAGAATGTTAGAGCGGTAAATCACATGCTATAGTTCGGGTGAATTAAAAGGTTTAGCCTAAGTATTACACAATAAAATCTTGAATATTCAAGTGAACTCTTAACTACTGGAATGTTTGCTTATATTATTCAGCTGCTGAAGAATTGAAGACCGGAGAAGGGGATACCAAGCAATAACATAACTAGTTAGTAGATTCTGAATCATTCCAGTTTTACGGTGAAACATAAAGCCACGGTAAAACGCATTTAATTTAAAAGCTTTTAATGAATTCTCGCGAGTGACGACTTGCTTGAGCCACGTCTGTCATTGTGACTGACCACAGGTGACAGGAGTCTTGAACTCCCCAGGTCCCGGATGCAACCGCGGTCAACTGAAATGAGTCTGTTGGCTAGATATTTCATTTTCGTTCTCAGATTATAGACAGTTCGCCTGTTGATCACTTCCACTCATCATAGGGCTTGGTAACATGGGCTGTAAGAGGTGGACAGTTCACTGACTTACGAGGCCCCTGTTCTACACAGTTTAATCTATAGTGCATGAGTAGCTGTTTCATTGTAGGCGACATCTTCCTCTCTAAAAGCATCTCGAGTGTCTAACTATTCCAAAATCCGATGTTCCTACCAGGTTTGGCTAATCATTTGGAGACACGGATGGTCGAAGGCCGAGAATTTTTTGTTGACCTCTTTGGGTATATGTTACATTTCTGACCCACAAACTGCTTTCGGCAGACAAAAATTGCATCAGGCTTTTGCCCTAGAATTCAAAGGTTGGCAAATGCTCCCTCGAACCTCCGGATTCGATTAGTGAACTCGTCTCCAGCCATCCCGGGAGAACGCATACAACTGCCCAGGTGGATAAACTTATCTACCAAGTGAACTGGCTAGCCTACAGGCATGAAGCTTGGATGTGATCTCTTCCAGTCTTTTAGAAACACAATAATTTGTATTCACAGGCCAAAGCCTGTGGTAGAACTAGTTTGGCCATTTAAAATGAATTCAGACACTAAAACATTTGAGCCACCGAGAGTAATACCGTCTGCGCACTCGATGTGTGTCAGCAAGCATCCAGATTCCCGATGTTTCAGAAAAACGGTGACTTCTGAAGCAGCAGTTGAATAACTAATTTGAACAGTGGTGGAAGAGAGCAGCAATTTCTCACATCACCAAATGTGACAAATTTAGCCAAAAGCTTGCTGTGCACTCGTGAGTACCTGAAAGAGTTTGTGAGCGATGCGCTTATAAGAAGAGAGAAGAGAATCCGTTGATCGCCACACAACCCCATAGATTTTAACGATCAGCAGACTAAAAAGTAGGCTTCCGATCAAGATAAACGACTACCGTTGGCCGTCAGGGAGGTTGGAGATGTTCGAAAACCCGTCTGAAAGTGCAACCATGGTCAGTGTGTCCTCAGCCAGTGTGAAATCCAACTTAATTTTTACTAATCCCTTCCTTGTGTTTATCGAATAAACTGTTCAAAATAAGCATAGAAAGTGCCTTTGGGCTTCGGCTACCAGGTTGACGCCGCGATTGCTTTTGCATGACATTCTTGTGCCCTTTTTGAAAGGCCGGGATCACGACAGAACTCCACTACACAATTATTCCGTTTTCATTCCAAAGTTTATGTAGTGTGGCGGTCAAAACGCTCGCCAGAACTCCTTTGAAGATTGCAGATTACTAATCTTCCAAGCCAGTGCTTAGTCATGTTGTAGAAGTGCTATCTCGTGCCGGATTTCTGTTGCTCACGACCGGCTGGTGTCGAAGTTCAATTCATGTTGGCTAGGTTCTTCCAGAGGTGCATTCTTTAAATTGTTCAGCCTATCACTGAAGGCGAAGACGCGAAGAATGAATTACACATCTATCTTTTTCGCATCTATTATTAGGCCCATTATTAACCATATTAATTTTCAGCATTCCAAAAGATATCACCCACATGGTATTCCAACGGCGGTTCAAGGTCTCTCAGGCAGATTATATTCTAACGCTTTCACGATAAGCTTCATCCATTTGGATAGCTCACTTTAAGTACGCTAAAAATGTCGTTCTAACTTGTGATGGCTTGAAAACACCAGCATGTACGGAATAATCTTTCTCACTTGTAGGATTGGAAATTAATAATATCGTTTATTTTTTGAGAGCATGTTCACAGACATAAAAAGTAAATGCAAGCGATGAATGTGAAAGGGTTACAGGAGAATATGAGGTAAAAGAGAGAAACGTCTCTTTCGAAGTCATGCCACCAACAGTTCCAGTCAGATGAGATGAATCCCAACGTATGTAAGAATTTTGGTATGGAAACACGTGTGTAAAGATCAACAGCCGAAGAAAGGACAAACAATGCTGAATGCGCTTCAAGGCGCGGTAAGCGCTAGCACAGTCAAGTCTCGGAGACTAAGTTCTCTACCTGTGCGGATGCGATTATCCAGCCCGAATATAAAATGTGAACTGATAAAGCAGGTCACCGGCTTTGAATACTCCATCTTACTCCACGAATAGGCTAATGAAACTCAGCAGCTTATGGGCACTGACCGGCAAGAATTCGTGCAGCTGAAATCCGTCCTTCTGAAAACAAGCGAGATTGGCTTGCGCACAGAAACCTGGGCCCTTAAATTAGACATCCGTCCGGTTCTGATTTATGTCTGCGAAACATGCCCCCCTCCCTAACGCTGAGGGTTTTTCACTACTGATTTCTTCGACGCATACTGGAAGTTCGTTATCTAAAGGAAGTGTCTATTGGTGAAATTAGAAAACACTGCCTTGACCTACTACACCCATCTCAGCCCTCTAACAACAGCGTCTACAATGGTTTGGGCATGTCTTACGCAGAAACGATGCCTTGGTCCCTACATTATGTCAAGAGTGGTTTTGCTGCCTCGCAAGGCAACTAAAAACCTGGCTGAGTACTTTAAAGTGTGACATGCAGTAACTCGGCTTCTATATGTTCTATGGAGTCCATCACTGGAGCCAACACTGGATCACCATTTATGCAGATCTGGCATCCGTTTGCTGTTCCTGGTTAGCATGTATCCGAGACATATCTGGAACCTACTGATCCTGCCTCAGGGGATTGTCGTTCAAAAGTAAAGTCAGAAAAATCATTGAGATATTTCACCTAAAGGTCTGCATAGGCTAAGATGGTCCAGTCGGCAGGTTCTATTTGTTTTAGTTGGGTAACGCATCTAAACTATCGGAGCACTGTAAACAAACAACTACAAAAATCAACTTACCAGTTAGGAGCTGCCCAGATGACAGTCAAGCATAGATGAAAAGTTAATAAGGAGTTATGAAGGGATCTCTGGAATACTGCTTGTGCATTAATAAAACCAATGATGTTACCTAGTAGTGTGAATTTCCAGGGACGGCCAAAAGATTTTTCATGACAGAGTTCCAGGGATGCAACAGTAAACATTATATTGGTTGTTGATCAGGTGGCTGTTGATCTGTTCGCCGAGATTGGCAATTGGCTTGCAAGCCAATGCAAGCCAATTGCCAAGCTCGGCGAACAGATCAACAGCCACCTGATCAACAACCAATAAACTCACCCGAGCTACCAATATTTCAACACATTACCAGTAAACAGTATAATCAGCATCATCAGCTGTATAAACCGCCCCATCACCATCATCATCATCGTCATTAGAATCAGCATAATCAACATCACCATAGTCATCATCATCATCAATAACGATATCAGCAGCAGCAGGATCATCCTCGTCCTCCTCATAATCGTCCTCATCAGCATCATCATCAGCACCATCATCATCAGCGATATTGTCATCAGTAGCAACATCATCATCCTCACCATCCGTATAATCATCAGCAGCAACAACATTCTCATCAACAGCATCATCATCAGTAGCAGCAGCATCACCATCAGAATCAGCAAAACCCGCAGCATTAATGACATCATCCTCATCATGACCATCAGCAGCAGCAGCAGCAACTTCCTCATCATCTGTTGGCTGAATGAACCTGCCTTGGGAAGTTTTCATGATCCGGCTCGGCAATTGTAATACTCGTGAGATTTATTTTGAGCTGAGGGTAAAATACCGTCGACTGTACTATATTTGCTAGGAATTGTCGACAATCCCACCTTTGGTTCCTTTACTTAGCTAGATAAATCGGTTGCAAAACGTTGATCATTAATCAAGGAGACATCAGTGAGTCTTTAGAATGCTTCACTTCTCAGGTTTTTTGTCCATCATATGGTTACCGTATCTATTTATCCATTTTCTTCTTATCCAGATTTTACCTCTTATCCAGACTAAATGAAATATCCTAAAACCTGGTCAAGAACCCCATATTTCCAGTTAGACTCTTGCTCCGCACCTACGTTTAATAAAGGCTCCAATCGCCAACACGTTACACAAGATGGAGCATACTTCCTTCTAGTACTCTTCAAGTACTTTGCAAAGTTCAACTGAATTAGTTTACAAGCAATCATCTTCTGATTCCTAAAGTTGTGGCAATGTTGCCTCCATCAGTCTGCTTGGTTAGGATTTCCTAGCAGTCTTGGACGGAAATGCGCCCAACTGTTGGAGAAATTAACGTTTTCTCGTATCTTGCCATCAAATTTCTCAATAAGATGTATAAGAAACACATTTACGAAACTTTGGCGTGAAGAACTTGTCCTTTCGATGAGTAACAACAGTCTCCATTATCTGATAAGTTTTGAGGTTAGTCTAGCTGAAACGATTCGTTATCAGGTTTCAGTTGTAAAAAAACAATTTTTTTGTTCACTGACTTTTCATGCAATGGGGACTAACATTAGAATATCCACTATATTACAGCAGAAAATCCAAAAACAACGAAATAATAAGAGAAGCCAAGTGGATGAGTCTAGATTTAATTGAGTGCGTAAAGACAAAGTCAGAGGGCAGACTGACTTGTCTTAAAGAAACAATCCACGGTGCGTTTCATCATTATTTAGACACATGAGGAGTAGGAAACAGAGTTACATCGATTGGTGTTCAGATTGGAAGCTCATACCATCATCTTCAAAGTCTCCTAGACGCTGACCTTATCGTTGCACATAATCCAATTAGTTGTACTCGGTTAAGTCAGCGGTGGAAATTCCTTAAGATTCTCTGTGTAGTGAGCTGACTGCATCTGGCTGTCCATGACTCTCAAGAGTAACTTGACAATTATTACTTCGTGTCCTTGGAATAGATGAAATGATAGGTGGAAAACATATGTGGTCGGTTTTGGAAAATAAATCCTCAAAACATCTCACCATGATTTAGACTCAAAACCTATTCTTGTTGAAAGTTGACGCATGGTCAAAGGAAACAAAAATCAAATGGAAAGCGAAATCAGATTCTTTTTTTCCGAAAGCAGAAGGATGTTGGTCGTTTGATGACGCGTACTATTGTATCTCTCAGTCTATATTAGAAAAACTGCCGCAAAACCTGTTACCGTATCGCCTGTCAAGTATTCTACTCATAGAATTTTCACAAACAGTTTCGCAAGAAATCTAGCTATGGTAATTATCTGTATGTGGTATATGAAAAGGTTCCACAAGAACCAAGGTAATGCATTGCAGTTTACTGAATCAATAACTTGTCAGGCCCGAGTGAACTCCCTAGGCAGCCTAACAACTGCCCGTTTTTCACTAACGGCAAATAACTGCTTTTGGAATGATCACCCGTTTTATCAAATTTTCAGCCTGAGGAATAGAACGGTTTGGTGAGGTTGACGTTACAAACTGTTAGCAAATACTGTTAGCCGGAATATCATATGCACCTTACATAAAAGTAGGCAAGATCCAATGCTTGTACGCTTCAGCTGAGTGGAGAAGGTGCTGCAAACTTATCCGACTTCTTAAGGGAAGGTTTCAGCGTGTATGAAATTTTGTGTCACTGGTATGATGAACCTGGTTCGAATGCAGCACAGGTATCGTTTCGGAAATCCAGGAGGGAAACCAAACGTTTACGCGTAAATCGGAATCTCCATTTCCGTTGGGCAAGAAGCAAGCATAAGTACCGTGCGCAGATCAAGTAGTAATCAAAGCGTGACTGAATAAAAGGGTGACTGAAAGATATTAGGGAACTTCTGGGTAATATGGCCGCTGGTCACTTCCTAAAAAGACGTCGATGTTACTCTTCTGGTGTTGCATGGGCTGGCAGACATATTTGATAACTTGGAAGTTCTTGCAGTCAGGTTGTATGTAGGCTGTAGGCAGTCATCTCGGATGTTTGTGATGAACAGTCATTAGGTCCCATTCGCTTGGTTAGTTTATGTTTATTTTCATTTTGGAGCTTCAAACATGTAAGTTGATACAGCCAGCGATGAGTAGCGCTTTTGCTCTATCGCAAACTAAGAAGATGCTGTGCGTTGCGTGACCGAGGTCATCGGAAAGCTGGCAGACAAACACCGTATTGGGCTACGAAGGATGGGCCATGTTCATTAGAACATGGATTGTTTTGCATCGGTTCATTAAACACTCCCCAAATTCACCTGGGTGTCCGTTTGTCCAGATCAGTATCAGTTAGCAATAGGCTGCATGTGAGCAAAACGAGGCGAAGGGATATGTTCCATTTTAGATTTAGCGGAAGGAGACTGCAATGTTTTGTGTAAACGCTGACGCTTTGTGAATTCTATCAGCTAAAATGGAAATGCTTCGTCTGTGAAAGTAATTTGAATTTTGGCAACATCTTTGTTTCTATTGGTGCTCAAACGAAACATCTTCCAGGAAGAAGCGATGACATTTACATAGTGCCGACCAAGCTGACCACATTCATACGCCTGCCAGATGTGTGGAATTTCAAATGTTTGTTTATTGGACTATGTTAAACTTCACAAGAGAGACTTCCTTACCGCCAAGTTTCTGAGTCACAGTATCTTATGTTTGCACATTCCTTAAATAGAGGTTTGCCGATACTGATCAACCAGCCTACTACCACATCGCGTTTCAGATACACATACAGTCCGGATACACCTACACATATAGCAATGTAATGGAGGGTAAAACATCAACTGATCTAACTCAGGTGTATCAGAAAATAAAATCATTATTAAGTGACGGCACAAAATTCCAAATGACACAGGAAAAATCTCATTAAACATATATTACAGAGAAACAACTGACATAAAAACGTGATAGGTAAGAAACATATGAGGGGTGGAAAAATTGGTGAGATCAAACCCACTGGAGCACATATTCCTCATCTCTATGGTTTGCTTAAACTAAACAAGCCTGCAGTTTCCTTGAACCCTATTTGGGACATGCACGACCCACTGTTCCATAAGACGGTTAAAAGGATATGTTGCCTTATGTGATCAAATACAAGATCCGTAACACTGATCGGATAAACAATGCTTCTGTAGCTGTTGTACCAATGTGCCTCTCATTCAGACTGTCAAATACACATCGGACACTAGTTCAACCTAAGAGTTTCCTTATAAACATTTTATTTCATTAAAGCTTAACGGAAACAAGATGAAAGTACTCAATCACACACTAGTAAGGGAGACTCACCTAAATACTAGCCGGATATCTCTTTTATAGTATTCTTGAACTGAATGTGCTGCACAAAGGCAGCCTTAAGAGGGGGAAACCAATCGGGGGCTGTCAAAGCGTTTTCGGCAAATTAGGAGTAGTCTCCTTGAAATAATAAATATTGCACTGTAAACTCAGTGTGCAATTTTCGTGCGGACAAGCAAATGTTGCAACAATCGGGCTTCATATAGGCCCATTTCCGTGCGATATGTTCATGGCTTAAATGGAGAACGCGTAGTTTGGAGAAGGAAACTAAGTACCGAATGCTTGCACAAATGAGGCGGTTGCGACCCAACGATATAAACCAGACATGTGTACGCATAAGTACTTTGTTCAGTCTATAACATTCGGTGGATCGACACAGATTCCATGGGTATCCTTCACGCACCTCAGACTCTTTTGTGCAAGCGGAACATGTGGCCAGCCATTTCACTCAAGTGATTCGCACGCCCACTATGACTGCCATAATCCCAGGGCTTAGCGAGGCATTTGGTTTAACACCAACCAAGTTGTCTGAGCTTGTTTTCAAATGTTCCACTGGTTTATCACGATCGCTGTATATTTGCATGAAACATCTGAGGACCTATGGAGATAGTAGTTCTTTGCTGGCATGTTTGTCCTTAGCACAAGATCTGTCTGTCCTTATCAGGTCAGAAAAGGTATTCTACGCGACTCAGCGTCCGTCATGGTTTAGCTTGAAGGCAGATTTAGCCAGAGTGTTTACACAAGTATATAGGTCTGTAGCGCTGTAACAGCGGTTCCAGTTATTTGCGGGACAAGTGTTTTTAGAGTTTTGGAAAGATTGGGTGCACCATGTGCCCACTTGGTGGACAAATATCACATCCCTGAAAGATCTTAAGCTTTGTGGTAAATCATGTGGACAATAATCCCTATTCAGCCGGAGAGTGCACCTTGATGTAGACGCAGAATACGTTTCAAACACATCTGAATGACTAGCCAACCTTGAACGTGGTTGACATCAACACATTGTCTTTGTGTGTGACAGTATGACAATGTATCAAGTTCAGCATAATCACCAGCTATAGCGAAATACCATTCACACCACAGTAATAGTGGTCAGGGTTGACGTGTTCGGATTCGTTCTAGCATATCCATAAATATGTCAGCCAGTGATGGTCACAACGGTGCTCTAGTAGGAGTTAATGGACATTCCACAATTCTTCCGACTAGGAGATGGGCAACATAATTTCAATGTCTGGATCAAAGGGAAGTTCGTAAAGGGCGACGAAACATCCAATGAAAACATTCACTTAATCGTAAGTGAATGTTTTCATATTTGATCGAATATAAAGGTCGAAGGCCAGACTTAAGCCGTGTGAGGGCAGTGTTGTCTGGCTAGTCCTAGTAATTCAAGAATAACTGGGCTGTTCAGTGGTGGGCTAAGTACGTCACAGAAAAATATTGGACAGATGAGTGGAATTTTGGGAACTAATAGAAGAGGACGAGTGTGGATCTGACGGGTTTGAAACGTTCATATCCATCAGGACTAGGTTTCTGTTGGTCTCAAAGTGATTTTGGACAACCCCGACCTGACGGGGTTGTACCTTTGTTGTTCCTAGCAGATGTGACCACACAGTTTTATCCGCCTTTTTTCAGAATGAAAACAAAGTTACATCATTAGCAAAATACACTCATTTACATCATGACTCTTTTTAGCCCTGTCATATCCTTTAGATATTGCTTCGCCGCAGCGAGGCGCTGTCTCTAATCAAAGCTTAAAATACTGATAACACCACATCGAGAACACTCTGGAGAACCGAGTCACGTAACCTTAGTCAACGTGGTATTCAAATATGAATCGAAACATCAATGTAGGCTACGGTCCAGTTGACTCGATAAATCGAGGTTGGTCGCCGTTGAACTTGTTATGTTTTCTTAGTAAATTCACTTCCTTTTGGTTGCAGTGTCCGCCTTTTTTTCCATGTAGCCAGGAAGTCTGATCGTATAGGCAATCCACCGGCTGTTGGCACCAGAAAATAGTCCCACAGAATTCTGAGATTTTTGATCGAACCTTATCAGGTTAATGCAGTTCGTGATGCTTCAATGTACTCCTGTGTGAATGGGTAGGATTTGTGTACGGAACTTTCTAGCACGGTAGCCGGTTTCATTATAAACAGACAAATCTGGCTATGGCACTCCAGTCGAATCGGCCTTCACGCCAGGACATGATGAATGCACAGTCAAGTCGTATGTCACGTGTGACCTACCAAGAGCAAATGGGTCTTCTGTTATAGATAAACATTTGACTGAGCCCAAGTGAACGTTTTTGTTTTCTGTTGTAAAGTGTGTGTGTCTCGACTTTTATGTTCACACATGGTCTACAATAATAGGCTAAAGAACTGCTCTCCACAAACAATGCCTCTTCTGCCATTCCTTTTTCCTAGACGAAACCATGGATAATTTAAGAACACTGGATAAAAGTTTATATTCCAGTTCCTGACAGATGACTTCCACCTGTGAGTTTATAATTATCCCTTGACATGTTGCGGAACAAGGTGTACGAAAAAGAAGTACCGCCTAGGTGCAGCGCAGTCAGGAATCCAGTAAGTTGAAATTGGACCGCTCAAATTTCGAACTAATGATGCAGTTGCGTGCGCTCACAAAGCAACAGCGCTACCAGCTCTTGCTAAATAACCCCAAAGAAAATCTGTAAAGCTGGGCTTTGTAAATTTAGAATACATTTCCGGACTGTTGGGGGCCTTTTCAAACTTTTAAACCTTAGGCTTTCAGTGTTTTTGAGTTAGTCCAGAGAAACGCACTGACAAACAGCAAATCAACCTTTGATTGGTACTGGGCTGTCCAGCTGCTTTCATCAACCTTATATGCAGCGTCATTTCATGGAAAATATTCTCTCGGCTTGATATTTTTTCCAGCTGAGTCATTAGGCAGCCTGTTGACGTCGTAGTTAAATGATGCTATAAACAAGGGATTCGGCTGAGTATGAGCTGAGTCTCAAATTAACACCATCTTTATACGTAGTGGATGTTTACCAGCACAATCACAGACTTTTAATAAATTTTCTTACCCAAGGGGAATAACTGACATTGGAGAACGAGTGTTGCAGGAACTCGATCGGTAGTGACTGACGCGTAGACGGTTCGTTTGAGTCGAATCAGGACCAAGTGGAATCAGGATTAATCGTTACTCCAATGAGCATACGTTAACGTGCAACCATATTGGTTGTCCCGGCCGATCAACCGCAACATAAAATCAATGTGACCGTGACCGACGGTGAGGTGATCACTAATGAGACAAATAGGTCAACACTGGACTAACAGATAATTTGGTTATGAACACGACGGATTGTACGTGTGATATCAAGCCCTTGGTTCCCATAACTAATTATGGTTCCGGTCATTACACATAAAATAGAGCGAATCTGTCTAGTATTTCTATCTGGCTGTCGATCAGATGATCAGTTTTGCGTGCAAGTTAATTACCAAGCCCTGCGAACAGACTGAATGTCACTCGACAATCACCTAATTAACGTACCAGAGCTAACACTATTTGACACTATCGAAACTTTGATATGATCGATGAAAAATCTTAAATGAGAAACGAAGCGATCAAATTTTGATGAGTAATGATAAGGTGTAAGGACACAAAGACACAGTAGAGATAATTAATGAACATGTGTGGAGAGCATTTTTGCTTCCAGATTCCATTGTTGCAAAGCGACCTCAACTTTTAAGCGACTGCAAAGAAGAGTATTTTTCGAGGACATGCTCCTTTTACGAGGTCCTTTTCCAGAGCGGTCATTTTCACCCCAGAATAGTTCAGCGTCCATACACATTTCACTCTTTAGATGAACACTCCAGTGTTTTAACGTCCCACAAAATAAGTGCCGCACATCCACTCTGAGTCTATTCAGACCGCCCGTTTCCTTCGGTATCTTCACTTCCCGGTCCGAGATTGAGTCTTTGGAAATAGTGCTGTAACATCTAGTAAGCGTTGTCCTAGTTAGCGATGGCCCGCGCCGATTCGCCTACCATCGACCTCTCTCTGTATCGCTCACGACGCGTACTTGGCACACACGTTTGCTCCAGCACTGGACAGGAAGGCCAATTCCGTACGTTCACCCTTCCTCAACGTAAGCCGTTGTGCTATAGAGGACGACTGAGCAAGGTGTTGATGGGTTGCAATTCACTTTGTTTCAAAACAACTGTTCCTGTCACCCACAGTTTGCCTTAATTTCGGACACATTTTTTCCCCACTTTCAGCCTATTCAGGCCACGAAGGTGACACTTTTTCTCCTTCCCACCAACACGTTTACAGTAATCCACACTTTAGGCCCACTCCTTAGACAAGAGACTGCCCACAGGATAGTTTACAGTGGAATATCCTCATTAGATTTCTGTAAGATGTCCTACCTTTATACGGGCTACTCCCTCAAACAAGCTACGAATTCTGCAATGAAATATTTCTTCAATGGTTCTTATGAAGATATATTAAAAGAACTATATTCCACAGAGCGTATCGCATTTCTCAACGGCGTAGGCCCAAGACACGTACCAGTGACTTTCTAGCCCCTAATCTGTTCCACACATGGCTTAACTGACCGTAAACTGTGTGAAATGCAGGATCCAACCGACGGACCATATCATAACCACTACTTCAGATCCTTGGTGTGAACAGTGGTGATTTTGGTGAGTTACATCCGGTTATCGAAGAACATTTATGCGTCACTTGCTAGTCCTTTAGAATGAAGTTAACTGCCCTAGTGACGGTATTATCATCACTGACATCAATTCTTTATAAGCATAAGATGGCACCCATATGCCGTATATTATTGGGGAATGAAGAAATCGCTAAAGGATAGAAGCTAAGTTAAACTCCGAGGGACTTGGTAAAATGAAGCCTAGGGAAGCCTCAGAGGAAAGAAGCAAGAACAAGAGCATGGACGTAGGAACAATACTGGATCAGAACAAGTAAGCAACCAGTTGCCGTAAAACTCCATCAGATGTTTTGATATTGCATTCTTTGTGAACCTTTCTTACAACAATCTCAGCGACTAAGGGGACATCAATTTTAAATAGCCCAGCTGAAAAGCGACAACACACTTGCAAATGGGCCAGGTTACATGCAGTTCCCTGTATAGTATCAAGCGACAGGGAGTCAGTTATACTTTCGCCCAGGAGAACAAAAAGGCGCAGCCACAGCATCGCTGAATTGGGGGGTTATCGCAAGTGTTTCGCATGTAGGAAACGGCGCTCTATTTAGCAGGTAGCGGTTAAACACAAGCACTTCACCTCTCAGTCACATTAACCCGTTTACGTTTATCTGTTCTGATTTGTTACAAGACCTTGGTTCATGCGCCATTTTGTCATGAGTCTGCTGCAATTAGTTTACTTCAGCTAAGATTTTGGGGGCATCTGTGTATCTTCGTGCGGATGCAAATAGAGGAGAATTGAATAAAGACTCCTTCGTAAAATATCGATAATTGATCTTGCAACAGAGACAAAAGCTGATTCTAGAGTCTCAGCTTTTTTGGAATGGTTCTTGAAAGATCTTCCAATTCACTGTGGGCTTTCGCCACCAGATAATAAAGATTTTTGATGACGAGATCAACTTTGTCCAGATAAATTAGTATACGAATTGCGATCGCGACAATCTTGCTTTGAAAACGAGATCAAGTTGAATGCAAGCTCATAAATGACATCATCAGACGCCAGTTCAACCATCAGGTAGAGCAGGCGATTAGCTTTCAATCACTTGTTTGCCCTATTCCTAATCATCAGTTTAGGATGACGCGTAACTTCCATCAATGTCCTTACTGTACAACGAACGTTTCCAAGGAGTGAAAAAGTCTAGATGACTGTGGTCAGATGTCTGAAGCATAAGTGAGAATGCATGGAGTTTCAGGGAAAACGTTAGCCAATCATACATCCCCTAAAAACTCCGACGCTCGCTCATACTCCAAGCCATAAAATCTGGTGGATAGGAAATATCCATCATGTCTAGCTGGCTCTTCTCATGTATAGCCGCCAGTAGTGTAACATACTATCCCACACGTGTCAGAATAAGTAGATGATTCTATTTGAATGCACCGTAAGTTGATGCAAGTCGATCCAAATTTGAGTGGTCCTCTCGCATTTTCTTCTCTCTTACGGTCACAGTGAAGTATGTAATTTCTCCAGTAGTATAGGAGGAATGGGTTCATTTGTAAATTGCTCACCAGTCGTTAGGTCCATTTGATTACACAGAACCAAAAGTAGTTAGGAATAGTTCCAACGCCGTTATTCGCTATTTTGATTGCCCGACCAATAATCATGCAGCTTGCACAACATCCAACTGTGCTTGTCATGTAATGCTGACTCATTTTCCGTCATAAAATATCAAAATGTTTTAACTTTATTGATTATGAAGAGGCCAAATTTATCTGCAATATTTATATTTGGTTAAAGCGCTTACTCACTAAAACAATGCGTGCCCGAATGTACTAGCCCCTTTAAAGTTTTCAAGAAAGTAAACTGCCAAACAACTGGAATATTCTAATCATTCTCCTCCGTCCTCCATGTGACCATCCACTGTCAAACAAAGACGACTGCAGGATCTCCTTCCTACCCGTAGGATGCGACAGAAATGAACACGTGAAGGAGGGTAATCCACAGTTGCTGTTTTTACTCTATGCAAATGTATTTGTTCTTAGTGGATCAATATACCAATGGGTTTAAATGTAGGATGAACCTTCGAGTTTTATTCATAACGTCAAACGAGAATACATCCGGTTCGTTGTGAGAGGGAGATCAGACAATCTTTACTGTTAAGTGACTATGGGCGTTATTCTTACCTCGAAGGATTACCTACGATGAACCTTCCTCATAATTAAATGGCCAGTGGTGTATAGACCAAATTGAATCGATTGTACATATCAATAGGAATTGATAATTGCAGGAAGCAGTAACCTGAAACAGGCTGGTGAGGATTCTTTTCAATGAAGGCCTTGAAAGATGTTTATAGAAAAAGATGCGATATTATTCAGTCATTATCCGCAAAAGGTCAACTTACACATTCAGGTTCGGTTTATTTCATGGTTTCTTCTTCTACATTCAAAACTGTCGATTTGTTTCGCCTCATTTTGACGGTTAGTTTTCATTAAAGCAGATTTTTTGTCGTACGGAGATACAAATCCGGAACTTTCCTGTTAGCCTGCTGCGTATTTTAGACAGTGAATGTTTTGTATGTCAAGGAAAACGCTGAAAGATTATCCCGCCTCAGGGCTTCTAACGGAATCATTGATGGGGTGGCTTCTCATGAAAACCCCAAAGAAAGTTCTAACGCATTAGACCAAACTTAACCAGTCAGGATGTCATCCGTCCATATTCCTGCTTCCGAAACTGATTCCCGTTTTTTTACCATCAAGTTTGCTGGAAACCTATGGGGCGCAGGCTATAGAAGAATTCTCAGTTACTGGATACGTATAACTTCCAGCATCGAAAATCTGTCAGCTGCTGAAAGCAGTCTATCATTCTTCAGACCTTGCCTTTGGTAAAGATAAAGAGTTCGCTTGTTCAGACGTAAAAATTCAAATGCTTTCAGAATGCGTTGGTGGAGTTGTGGTAACACGCTTGCCACGCATGTTAGACGTCCGGAGTTCAAACCCGGCATGGCCAAGGGTATTTACTGCTGATGAGCTCTTATGAGAGAGAAATTCGATTTCCGTGCTTCCCTCCTTTAATATAAACTCATCAGAATATTTTCGCCAGGACAGGAGGAGGACTGTCCAGCAATATTAACATCAGCTGTACAAGTTTTGCAAATACCTACAACAAATTAAGGATATCTTAGTTGAAAGCTGCTATGGATTCCTACGTTCGGTGAAAGTTCAACTAAAGAGACATCTTGTTAGGGAACAGGCAATTTGTACTATGAGACTGGCGAGTTCTTGCTCATAAATCATTGTGGAGGGGATAAAACCGACAAGAACGACAGTAGTGGAATTCTAGCCTCGTGAAAAATCAGGAAGTTGGTATACAGTTGCAGTGCGGGACAAGCAATGGGGTTTCATTAAAACTGCTGGAAGGTGAAGTAAATAGACTTAGGGGAGAGGAATACGGCATTAACGCCGGCAAGCCATTACTGGGCACGGTAGATTACTGGAAAATTACTGCTGTTTGGGTTTTTATAATCTCAGAAATGAGCAAAGGAGTGGAATGCCTAGGTTTATAGAAATAAGGAGAATGCACCTGCCTGATGAATTCTTAAAGAGCGAAATTAGCAGTGAGCTTTTGTGGGGTTATCAGTAAACTTAAGAGTAGTGTTTCATGTCATGAAAATAGAACTGGATTTGCTGTTCAGGAATGATAACGTCCTGGCAGTTAAGCGAATTATTTAACATAATGCAACGTAACCAACCCAAAATGAACTTAATCAAAGGGAATAAATTTTTATAACAGATTTCCCCAACGGAGTTTACTGCATCCGACCAGGAAGGTGTGATCCACACGAGGAGAAGCTTTGTTTGTGTCTACCTACTCTGTTTTCTAGGATGCTCGAGATATGCTCCCTTGTAGGCTGACAACTAGTCACCTAGGCCACGTGTTTGGCAAACGCATATAGGAAGATACTCCATAGTTACACTACGATAATTGGGGCAGCATCTTATTTCAGCCCCGAAAAGCGAAATTTGCTTCTCTATTAGAGTTAGTCAGGTTTTTCTCAACTCGAATCCACTTATTACCACGGACTGGAAACCAGTTAGAACCTGAGGGCATTTTTAACACTGCATGTGATGGTGCGTGGTGCGCCGGGTTTGCATAATCCATCCAGCTTGAATCAAGGCCACAGTTAAGCCCGATAATCGATGAACATTTTCGGCACGTGGTTGGCTAATAATCAGACAACCAGCCAACCCCATAGCCATTCATGTGTGTACGTCCACAAGATCTGATTGCACCGTTTGCCAGTGCATGTTCTGAAACAGGAGAGAGCTTATACGATAAATTGGGTAGGTGGATGAACTACGAACACGCGTAGACAGAGCCAAATAAAAATCTAATTTTCCCGGTAAACTGATCAACCAGTTGGTGGTCGCTACGGTCTCCGTACGAAAGGATTTTGTGAGTGTTGCAACGCGTATTGTGGACATAGCGGTTCCGCTAGAACGTGTACAAGATGGGACTTTTTGCGAAGATTTTGGCCATAGCAGCTTGTGGGATTGGGATTATTTGCACACTTGGTGCTATTTCCAATTACACTGAAAGAATAAAATGTAAGTATGTTATTCTACTTCTGTAGTCAGGTTTGGAGTATTACACGTCGTTCTATGGGCATTTTATTATGAATATAAATACGCTATTATTCTTCCCACAGCCTCATATAAAACGGATGCGGAGAAGGCTGCAATCGGATGTCTATTTATAGCATTCTTCATCTTCTGTGGGGTCGCAATTTTTCTGTTTATTACGCTCTGCTGCAAATGCAGTGAAACTGTGATGGGGATCCTTGTATCTGTGGCCGGTGGTTTTGCATGTAAGTTTGGCTGCCCTCATGTGCTACACTAATTAGTACTATTGCCACTATTGTTTTTTTTACATTCGCTTATAAATCGTAGTCAAGGCAAGTGAAATATTCTTGTGGAAATTGATTACCGCAAAATTTCATCATGTAAAGGCATGCAGAAATGGGTCTACTGTCTGTTGAGGTCAGTTAAGTGGCTACGTAGGTTGATTGCTGTATGATCATGGCCGTTAGTTACCGCAACGATGATAAACAAACGGGTGAGTAGCAGTCAATGAATATGTGCTTCTACGGTCAGTAAATCTCCAACGCTGTAGGATGGGGGTTATTATAGTTGGTTATTATTGCTTATCTTACCATTCCCTATTAACTGGGTTTGTGCGACCTTCGTAACAAGAAATATCAGATGAGATTTTAAATATTGCTCCACGAAAATCCTAATGTCCTGACAAAAATCCAAAGACAATTTTGTGCTCTGTTGTTATGTTGTAAGGGCTTCATCTCTGAGTTCATACCGCTGTTTAGATATTTTTATCTGCCACATAGCCTTGTTTAATTTTTTGCCACTGCATGATTCTTGTCTGTTCGTGTCACTAGATTCTTTGAGAACAATACATCGAATACTTTAGTTGAAAGGAGGTATTGTTTATGGTAGCTACCAATCATCCATCATTCACAAGTTCAGGCCAGAGTGGTGCCGTTCAGTATACGAATAAAGCAGCACTTTATGATGTTAACGGTTTGGCTTCTAACGAAAATGTTTGGCATTTTGTTGGAGTGGCTTGGTGCAGTCTGCCCTTTTATTCTTTCAAGAGATTACCTCGGGCATGGATCAAATTTTATGAGTAAATTTAATCAGATTTGAGCACAGTGAGTTCTCACATCTATTTCCAGAACAGTTAAGCTTTATTCCTGATTTAATTTGCAGTGTTCAGTGCAGAAACAGAAGTTTGGGAGAACGTGACCTACTTAGGGGATGAATGTGTGTTAAGCGGACCGATGAAGTCATTCAAGCGTGAATATGTTTTCCCGTCCATACAGGAGTAATTAAAGTGCATCCAGTTTGCGCTTGTCGGTTAGTGGTAATACGCCCGTCCCGCATTCAAGATATATGGGATTCAAATCCCAACAGCCAAAGAGCCCTGCTAAAGGTAATGCTCCAGTAAGGGTGAACCAAAATCACAATGGATAGCCGTTTAAATGAAAGCGCAATATGAATATAGGCTGCTAAGAGGGTTGTTATTTAGATGGGCACATTATAGGCGAATTGTACTTCCGTGGTGTGACGGGACCAGCTGAAACTTTTCTAGGGTCAACTTTTTCTACTTCGCTCATTCCATTTGGAATTCGTCGTTTAGTTTGGTGACCCATCGGTTGAGTTGAGATACAGTTATGCCCAATCAGAAGGTTTCAGTGTGCTCGTTCAGTTGTAGCACACCTTCTAGACCTAGTTGCTATGGCTAGTATACTGTCAGGTCGCGCAAGTCCGGACAGAGTTCTCTTGGTGGGCTGGCACCGTAAAATCACTCAAATTCTCCATATGCATTAACAGGTAAACCTAACTAATTAACGCATGAGCGCTGTCCCCGAAGCAAACGCGTTCACCAGTGCTAACAGATAAAAGGTCACAAGACACCATTACTGCACGCAGTCTGAGCAATTACTGGATGCCAACTAAAAACAAGACGTCCAAGTCAGTTCCACAGTCAGCACTGGTGCATTTTGGACACGCTGTTCAAGTTAAAACAGACAACAGTTTTCAACCCCATTCTGTGTATCATTCTGAATGACGGTTTTGTTATACGTCTAATGCCTTCTTAAGTCGAGATTCAATTTTCACAGTATAAACCAAGATTCACATAAGATATGGAAGTTAAACTTACGGACTGAGAAGGTCTGGGAGCTTTTAAAACTTGAAACAATTTTTCGGAGAAAACCTGCAATGCTTCATTATTTTCTTCAAACGGGCTTGTTAGTTTCTCGACAGACTATACGTTATATGTATGTTATATTAAGAAGTAATATAGATTATACTGGTTACATCCATTGACTACATATACAAATTATATATTAGGTATTATGTACTCCTAAGTGCATCTGATATGCTAACGTATGGTTCCTTAGCCACATGGATGAGAATTGTTCTGTCATCAACCTGGCTGGTTTCACATATAACTTCATTTGGATGGTTGTCACGGCAGTGGTTACGAATGAGTGTGATGGTCCCTACTTCACTTCCTCTGAGAATTTCGGTGACGGATGATGGACCGTATGATCTGCCGCTGTCACCCGACGCAATTCTAGATAACGAAAGGATTTATAAAGTTTTTAGAATGTATTCTGAATGCGAAAGTGGAGTTGGTACATGGTCTGACAAATTCGGGCACACTGAAATTTTATGCAGGATATATTCTTGAAATATCGCAAGTTCATGTTGTTTGTTTTTCCATGGTGACTAATTTAATGAACTGATATGTATCTCACACGAAGCGCGATGGCTTTTGACCTGCCTGTATCAGACAGCATGATTAGCTGCTTTAATTCGATTTATCACACGACCTGTTTCATTTGTTCTACAACAACCACACGTTTAATTATCCGACTGGCAAGCTGCATATTTGTTGATATTCTAACCACTACTCATGAGTACCAATTTCGTCATTATACAGATAAACTCTAGGAGGGATGTGTTTCGACTGCATGCTTTCAACTACCTGTAGTTTTAACTATAGAGCACGTTAAATCATATAAATTCTCACTATGTGCAGAGTGAACGCGGAATTCTGAATGGTTTGTTCGCGCATCTGTTCAGCAATATTTTTGCAATCGTTTTGAACGAACAATACGAGCACACGTCGGATCAATTTATTTCAATAACAGTCACGTCGTTTGTGGGTTAGAAGGTGGTGGTTGAAACATGTTCGTCCACAGCAAATGTCCAACTAGTTAGATACCCAGCGCGTCAACTGTAACTTGATATCATTTGGACTGCTCAATAATCCCAAACAAGGCGTGTTGTCCTGAAGTTTTTATTCCAGTTTGCGTTTGAAGCATAGAACTTTTAAATACCGTTTACCAGTTTACTTTGAGTTTGTACAGAACAGTCGCTCAGTTGTTATTTTATGTGCATTTACTGCTTTCAGGTGTATTTGCGATCGTCGCCTTCGCATCCTTCCACAAACCACTGATCGATTTGAAAGGCATGGTACCTAACGTTGGCGAGTGGTTATTCGGTAGTATCATTGCTGGAGCAACGGTCATTCTTACAGCCATGACAATGGCAGTCTCCTAATCCACCAACAGATGGAACAAACTAGGACGTGAACATTTATCGCAGCCTGTCCAACTCTGATATCCGTGTTACCTTGTTAACTTTGTTCGCCTTTGTCCCCTGCTTCCTGAAATGTTATTGAAAATTGCCCGCAAAACATCATTTACTGCGCTGAAATTTTGAGAAATCTGATTTTTTTTTGTGTCTCAGATTATATAAACTTTCCAGATAAACGTCAAACTTTGGGCTTATTTCATACTATTCTTGATGAACGCACGGTTGGTGAATTAACACGTAATACGTGACGAAAGGTGATGACACTGGAGTAAAGAATGATAGGGTGATAACGATCCTCAGGGAAATAAATACCGGATTTTGCTTGATATGGGTTTTGAAAATTACTGAGGGTCCATGACTTCTGAACCGTTCGTTTGTTTACTTGCATGATGGCTGTGCATGTTGATTCATCGTGCTTTTTATTATCCTAACATAACAATTTATATGCTGCAGATACCTTGCAACTGATACAGAAAATATAAAGAGCTTAACTGAATAACGATGCCAGGTCTTTCGAGGTGACAATTTGATGCACTCTCATTCGCTAGCATGGGACCTATGAGATTCAGGAAGACAAGCAGCATGCCTTCATCGTATTTTTGAACTATGGATTTCCGATAAATTGCTGCATGTCCGTCCGTATTTCTCACGCCCTACGTTTGTGGTCGATATGAATGTGTGAAGTGGTGTCGTCCCGCAGGACTTGTCTTCTGGTATGGTTATTCACATACGTGGAATAGTGGTAGATTGCAGTGACTTTAGCGAAACGGACCCCAGTTTATTGCCTGTTAGAAATCATGCACCCGGAAAGCATGTACAGTGAGTTACAGACTAGTGAGTGACTGATCCCGCCACTCTGAATTAAGAACGGACAACAGCGCTCGACTCGAGACGAGCAGATAACAGGATCGATAACAAGTTTTAAGAGGAAAGGTTAGATGGGGCAGCCTTTGCTTACACAACTGGAAGTGATGAACTCAGGAGAATGTGTGTCGCAAGCGCCAACAGGGGTTCACATATAGTTCCCTCATAAGGGATGTAAATTTGTAGGGGAGACCTTTGATAGCCAGACTCTGCCAAGGTTTCTGGAAATTGACAATCAAAAGCAGCTTTCAGATCAAGGGAATCGACCAACGTGAGACGTCTGAAGGAGTGGTACATTTAAAGAACTTTCCTCGATGTAAAGTTATAGTCGATGCACTCTTGGCCAGGGCAAAACCCAACTTGATTCTCACGAATCTGTCTCTCCAGATAGTCCATCAATCTACGCAAAATAATGCCAGAAAGCACCTTAGATTCGACGGACCACAGGCTGATGCCACGGTAGTTTTCACATGTCTTTCTTGTGCCGTTCCTGAAAACTGGGATGACGGTCGAGGAGCTCCATTCGGCTGGTATTCTGTTATCGTTCCAAATCTTCTGCAGTATGGTTGTTAGACTGTTCATCAGGACTTCGCCACCTTCTTTGAAGAGTGCGGAGTCCAGACCATCTGCACCAGGTGCTTTGTGGCGCTTGAGGATTGATATCTCTCGCTGGATTTTTATTATTGATGGTGGACTGGTGTCGGGGTTCCATTCAGGTCCTCTGGGTTCTTCCAGCGGTTGTGCTGAAGGAGACCAGCTGAACTGTTATTGGAAGTGTTCAGCCCACCGCTCAAGACGACGATTGAGGGGGTGAAATACCGTTCCGTCTTTTTCGCATATTGTTTCGCTTACACCTGCTTTCTTTTGACCGGTTGATCGGAGGAACGGCTGCTGCCTGGAGCGAAAGCCTTCTCAATCTCCTGAGCCTTCGAAATTCACCTGCGTTCTCTGTCATTCTTCAAGCTCCTGATTATCCGGTGCTTGAGGGATCTGTGTGCTACGCCACAGCCGCTAGTTGCTGGTATGGCCTTTCTGGTAGCAATAATATCTGCTGATCTTGATGATATCCAGAATTCATTCAGTCGAATCAGATGGCCCGGACAAACAGTTCTGGAGGCTAAAAGCAAAGCTGCTTTAACCCGCCTCCATTCAACCACCAAGCAATCTTCGTCATCCGCATGAATGTACGTTTCCATTTGCTTCCTAGCAAGATCAACTCGGTACTCTTCAGTAACTGAAACTTGTAGAAGTTGATGAACAGAGCTGCTCTCCTTTGGCACACATAATGCTGACGGAAAGCGAAGTGAAAACCGGGCCCGCACGATGGCGTGATCAGAGTCAGGTTGCGTACCCCAGAAGGAACGACAGTCCTTAAATGAGGCTCTCCATCGGTAACTGATAGCCACATGGTCTAATTGAGTCCACGACTGTCTTGTTGTAGGTGGCCTCCAATTAACTCGATGTGAGCGTTTGTGTTGGAAGTTCGTACTGGCCAGGAAAAACGATGATCCGCACATAACTGAAAAAGTCGCTCCCCATTATCCGTACGCTCAGCATCGACTCCAAATCTACCACCTAACTGTGTTTCTTCAGGACCTAGTCGTCCGACTTGGGAATTCATATCACCCGCCAGGATTGCTATATCCGTCCTTCTTGCCGATCGAGGCAGTCGTGACAGTTCTTGATAAAACTCGTCCTTTTCAGTCTCAAAACCACCATTTGTTGGAACGTATGACGAAATGACAAACACCGTTTACCGCATCGACCTGCGTTAATCTTAATTGAGCCAGACAATCGCACAGTGCATAGAAGTCTATTTACTGGGATCCAGTCCAGTAAGGCGCTTTCAGCCTTGGGGCAAAGTGCAACTCCCACACCTTAAATACAACGTGCCATTGCGTCAGGATCCTCGGATAACCGAAGAGTGAAATGTGGAACATCTGAGCTCGTCCTAAGCGGCTTCAGGAGCACGACCGGAGTGGGGTCATGTATGCGTGATTCGCAGACACGACATGCACCGACAGATAGGGAAAATAAGTTTCAGCAAGGAATGCCTTTTGCCCAATTTTTACCTAGAGTACGTACATTAAAGGTCTCAATGTGGATCGGGTATTTTGGGTTTTGTAGGCGAATATTTTGGTTTATTTTTTAAACGAGGGCTTAGACACGGAATAGTGTCTAGGGAAGTGGTGGAGGGGTTGCTCGCACTTCATTTTTTTTGGGTGGATAGGGAGTGTGGTAGAAGGCCGGTGAGCGAAGAGCTGCAAGGGCAAATGGTACTTCTCGGTTGCCCATGCCGAAGAAGGGGGTTTAGCTGAGGTACCCTTGAGCCTTTGACTCAAAAGTCTGACCCACAAGACAGTGGGAGCATATAGCGTTTAGTTCGGGGCCCTGCCATGAGCCGACTCAATAGTCTGACCTGCTCGGCTGCAGAGGGTTGGAATAACCCGAGGGCACTGGGAGTATGGCATTACTGTCTCACTCCTGATGCGGCTGTGCACAGCAGGTGTCTTTTGAACAGCACCGGACTCTGGTTTTATAGGTATTTCGACCTTATTGAATAATGCACTGGCAGCCACCGTCAACTGTTTGGCGATCGGAGTGTACGGGTTTTATGGCCGACCTTTTCTAACCCGTCCTTTTTCGGGGGAAGGCAGCATCGCTGCTTCCATGAATATGGACATGCCGATCGCTTGGGTGAAACATCTTACTGCCTTCACACTCCTATTGCAGAAGACAATACGATTTTCCCTCCAGACCGCCTGGTAGCAAGATTACTCGTAGTACGGGGACTCACTGTTCTTCGGCGGGCTGCTCACCGTTGGCCTTTCTGGCATGGTTGAACCTCTAGGTACTAAGTTCCAGCCAGTATAGCCTACAGGATCATTGCTGCACAGCAGCCCGATTACCACAACAATGTGAAAGCTTTAGATTGGTACTACCAGAAGACTTAAACATCTAGGGGTAGAACAATGATTTCGAAATATCTGAAGTAATGTTGGCAAAATTAACCATGGATATTGCAGCTAACAGAAGGGGGCGGCGAACGGAACTGTCAGCCCTTACGAATGGGGCTAGAGAAGTGGGAACTAGGGGAGCAAGAACAAATGTATGAAAGAGAAAGAAGGGTGACGTCAGCAGTCACCCGCCTTTGCTTACTCTCCTTGCTCTATCCAGCAACTAATAAGGCATAGCTAATGGCACCAGGCGTCAAATGATTTAGCATAGGGACATTTTTAATTGTGGGCTGTGATGTTTCCAGGGCGTCCAAGCTTAGCCTGAAGCACGATTAAGTTCCTGAGCCAACACCTTTTGCTCAAAAGACTAACCGCTAGGCAGTTGTGTTAGTGTGAGACCGCCGAAGCAGTCGCGTGGTAATTCACCAGGCCTCAGTCTGAGGGACCAGGAGACTGCGTTATTCAGACCTATGGCCATTGACAAGTCCTGTACAAGATTCTCTGTCCTTTGGCTAGAACCTGATGATAAGGGCGGAAGTGAAACCCGAGAATTGATGAGCGACTTTGTAGGTAAGTCATGTTTCCTGACCTTTTGGTAGTCAATTTAACAGTTGAATCTCCTTTAAATAGAAGGATCAGGTGCGTCTGTTTCGTCCTAGTTTCAGTGACTACATGGCTTTTACTGTGAGTCATTTTGGGTGGCAATCCATAACAATACATTTTTGAAGGATGTTTAAGACTACCTGGTTTGAAGTATTTCAAGACATAGGTAGTCTTTACACTGTCCTCGGCAGCCATGTATATGTCGTCTAATTGGTGACTATTGGCTGTGAATTAATAGATTAGGGAACCTAATATGTAGGTTACAAGCTTGCTTGTGAAGAAGTCTGCAAGAAGTTAACCTCGCCAAGGATCCCGTCATTTTTTCATCTAGCCGTCTGTGATACTTCTGCTAAAGTGTTCACACATTTCAGAACTTCAGACGGGGACGTTGGACAATTCCCCTCTCTTGCCGTACCCCCCAAAAATGAAGCAGCAGTTCATATACGGCGAACCTTAACAGGCCTAACTCAACCAACCTAAAATGCACTCCAGTCGATAGTTTTGTTTCAGTCTGATGTATTGTGCTGCTCTCTAGTACATCCAACTCCCACTTCTGTTGTATACTAAGAGGATTGTTATTGTGCTAAACAAAATTAAGGACTTTAGGTTTGTCCTCACTTTAATCACAAAATGCTTAACTTGATCTGGTTGTTTAGAAATCACGTCTGATATTTAAGTGAGGAGGCCAGGGGTAACGTCTTACATATATTTCATAGGACCTAATGGGCATTCGAATTTCATACCCATTCTTTTAGCTGAGGAAATCGTTGGCCAAATTCTGAGGTCTACACATGTGTCTGCCATGAGGGGGACTCCGGTCAATGTAGTGAGTCAGTTTCCTATAGCTGGGAAAAACCAAATCAAGCGATCGTCAAATATCGACTTAACTTTCATACTAAAAATGTATATTTTAGATGCAGGTGAGGAACTCCGGCCTATAATCGCATTCCATCACGTAACTCTAACCGTGTCACAAAAGGATGAAATTTATCATTGCCATTTCATCAACTAATTGGGCTGGTCCATGCACAGTGTCTAAAGATGTTGTGTGCAAGTGGTCATCCGCCAGATCATGAAAATTTATGACCTATTAATTTTTGAGCCATGTTAATTGCGGTTTACTTTAGGGTCTGTCGTACGACCATTAGGTCTCTGTTGCGTGTGTTTAAGGTTTGTGCACTCAAGAAATTTCACAAGTGCCCGCTACATAAACGGACTTCAAAGCCTTACGAGGATACTATCACAATGTTCGGTTTGAGATAGACTGTCATTGAGCGAATTTTGACATAAAAGTCATGGAAAGCCCAGCTATGAAATTGAGCTACCGGACTTCATATTCCAAGGGGATACTGTAGTCGACAAATGGTCGACAGTGAGCCGCATGATATCTACTGCTCACCTGAGTGTTGTCCAACTCGCATCACTCATTCGGCTTTTCGCGATTTGCTGAATTACTGTTTCCCATGTTCATTTCAAGACAAGCTTAATCAGTACTCATCGACTTTCTCTTCTTATCCATTTTTCAGTGGTTATGTTTAATCCAGTGAGTTTGGACCGAGGTAAATTTTCCTTTTAGCCTATTCAGAGTGTCTGACAATCTGAGAATAGTCAAGTGGACAAAACTACCTGTTTACTGTCTTCATGGAGGAATAAACCAGTGAGACTATGATTCGATATTGTACCAAAAAATATCCTACGAAGAAACTTGCATTCCTTCAGAACTTACCTACAGGCAGCAGTTTTACTTGGAGCATAACAATGACGTAGTATCATTCGGAACTCTGAAAGTATTTTGAAGATCCTGCCTTTCTTGGTTCACCGAGGTCTCCTTAGTTGCTGCCTACAGTAGGGCGGGTAAGCAACAAAAGGCTACTGCTGATGTCTTCCTTCTTCTTCTTTCACATATTATCTCTTGTCCCTCCCTTCACCCCATTAATAACTCTTATTGCAAACCCATCAGTTAGGACCGAGAACTCCGCTCGTCCTCCATAGGTTTGGGCACTAACATCTGCGCATCATCCGGCAGTGATATCATCTGGCAGCTCGAAATCACTCTTCAAGTCTTGAAGCTTGGTCTATCTGACTGCTTTTAATGTTTGCATTCTAAAGCAGGTAGGACAACAAGCTATCCTTGCTCTCACACCGGATGCACTTGGCATTGCTGTGTGTCGTGTATCAGAAACAAGAATCAAGGTTTCAAGCATAGTTGTTGAATAAACCGCCCCATCGCTCTCCACCCGCTTCCGGTTGTGCGTCTATGGAGATTCAGAGGGCGCTGAGGCAGGATGTGAAGAGATCCTGGTGGACGGATCATTGGTTGATTGGATGCCCTTTGATAGTTGCCTCTGTGCGGTTCATCTGGCAACGTCCGTGAAGGAGTCTCACAAGCGGGAAGTTGATCGCTGTCCGTTTGTCGTGTCTGCTTAGTCCCTAAACGACTGTAACTCTGAGAACATCAAAGACGAGCTTCACGGTGCCTTGAATGCCTTGTTGTGGCGAGCCAGAAGCCCAGATCTTGCGATGGTTGCCGGAGATCTGAATGCACAAGTGGACAGACCTAGCTCATCCGAGACTTAATTAGTAGGTCAACATGGACTGGAATCGGTACTTACGGACAATGCCGAACGCTTGCTATAGCTACATGCTGAAAGTAGACTGTTTTCCTGCAGTACTAAATTCTGAAATGAACAAATAAGCCTGGTCCTTCAACAGTGTGCTGGCTCCGAAATCAAACTGATCAGATCGCCATCAGTTACCGATGGCTTGGATCAGAAAGTGGCTGCCACTGGTTAGGGAAAACCTCTGTGGATTCTGGCAATGCGCGCGTTGGGAATAGCTTCTACCTTCGTTTTCCACGGCCGCGTATGATGTGGATAAA
>SJOL01002675.1:88310-102178 GCA_004794785.1 Opisthorchis felineus
CTTAAAGGAAATTCTATTTGTACCTGCTCATTACCAACTTTACACAAGGTTTTGAGAAGTAGGGTGTATGAAATCTCTGATCTTGATGGCAGTGTTTTGTGCCCTTTTGCGTACTGTGTTAAGTTTCAGGTCAAACCTGAGTATAGATGCATTTCGTCTAAGTAGGTACGATCTAATTTGAGTATATCTTTGTGTAGTGGGACCGATCACACTGTAATCTCCTTATTTGAATTAAATTCAGTGACAGATAATTATGTTCTAGATAGTTATTGCATTCAGTTACAGAACAATCGAAAAAATCTCATTATTTTTGCCGGATTTGAGGGATTTAGTATAGTAATTTGCAATATATGGATAGTCTGCGTTTGATTCTGGGAACCGAAGTGGTTTTTTCACTCGGATTTATTAGATGATTTAAAAAATTCTTGTTTGGGCCTAGGGTTCTTTTGCGCACAAAAATAAAATTACCACAAACGTGCGCGTTCCGGTTAGTTTTTTATTCAATTCATTCGCTGAAATGCCTGCAAGAATCAGTTATTTCTCAATTCTAACCTACGATGACAGTCATTATTCATAGCTTGAGAACGCTACACCTGATGAAACACGACTATTTATTTTATAGGAGTTACATAGATGGCCATACCTGAAACCTAGGACGAGCTGCTTATATTGCGATACATCGCTTAAAAATTGTCGGTCCCTAGGCTTTACGTGTGAACCTCATTTATAAAGGTGCATTTGATTTAAACAGGCGTTTCCTATATTTATTTTGCCAAGGGATTGCACCTAACTGGAATAAAAGAGCAATTATTAAAATGGGACTCGGAAGTCGGCTTAATTGTGTTCTAATTTCCTCCACTGATTTCGACTGACAAAATTCGGGGAGAGAGGAAATAACCTCAATAGACCTTCTTTACTCTGCTTGGTCGAAATAAAAGACTAATACGAGGGATGAACTTTGGTCGTCGTGCTGATTGCTGATTTCCGCATCTGGCATTTCTACCTGGAAATTCGATATCACTAGCCCAGCTCTCCCTCCATAGCCCAGCCTGTCAGATTAATGCATTTCACGGAAGTTCGTACAACGGAACTTGAAAGGTTAAAGTAGGTGCATGACAGACAGACTGAAGGGTATCCTCCCAAAATCTCTTCACCAAACGTGAACATGTGTACATACATAACGTAATAAAATGTGTAAGATGGAAAGAAAATAATCTCAGTAAAGATGGAACTTGCAATTTAAAGCATAAACCATGATATGTTTGAAAATTAACATACGGATGAGATTTACTTGATCGTACTACTAGATTATTTGATCACATTAACGCTAATGCCTACATGAATCCCTTTTGAAAGTATAATTTGTGTTGGTGAAACACTATGCTTTATAAGTGGACAGAATCTTTGTTCTGATAAGCTTCAGTATGTTTGCGGGTATATTGCGGGGCAAGTTTAAAGCCGTTGTAGTTTTTATTTTGTGTCCGCTGTACAACAAATTGATGAAGACAGAACTGATGGCGGCACACCGTTGTCTTTCTGAATGCCAGTTGGAAGATTTTCAGGCATTCCATTGTAATGAACAGTTGTATAGTTTTCGGCCAAAAATGACTAGCTCCACATGAGCAGGCGAACTGATATATACACATCAATTTGGCCCTAGGAGGCAGTCGGATATTGAGTTCTTGCATGGCTGCTGAATGGCTTCTAAAGGATGCGTGCGGAAGAATTTTTTCCAAATAATCATATTATTGATTTCTACAGGAGTTCGACTAACTTTCCACGGTTTTCGTATTTTCCCGTGACACTGGCCGTCCCCCCGACACTGATATGCCTGCATTTGTGTCAGTGCACCTGCCTATCAATCCGAGTTTGTCCTCCGTCTGGATGGCCTGTTTCCTTTTGCTCTGCTGTGACACGGGTCAACGCATCTGCAGTCAGAATCATGAGACTAATCTCAGATAGGGTCGCCGACAGTTCACATGGCCGAGCCATTATCCAGTTCGCCGTTATTCGGTGTGGGGTATGTGACAGTGTTCTGTATGGTGCAATTCTTCTTGACACCATAAAAGGGATGGGTTTTTCGTAAACAGCGCCGTAGGTTTTTAACCCAGCTGCTTTTGTAAGGAATCGTTCAGACTACCTTGACTGCTGGTTCCATATTTGGAAGTCTGATTATCACGTTTTTTTGAGAAAAACCCTACACGAATACCGGTTCACTGGAGGTGTTTGTGGAAAACTAACACCGCTTTCCTAGTCTTTCGTGACCAGTCCTACCATACTTCTGTTTGACCTCTGGCCTGTCGGCTCCGATGCGGTCCGAGAATTGTTGCCACAAAGCAAGTTTACGATAGTGAAATGTTGGTACCGACCTTAAAATAAGCGATCACATCATTGAAGTCCTTAGTATCAATCCTAAAGCTGTTGTACTATCCTGTGGTTCATCAAACTAGCAAACACCCTAAACTGACCAAACTGACTTCCGTTCTAACCGCGAAATAATACTTTGAAGAAACACTGAGTGTCTGGTGTATCTAAACACTTTGTTATTTGTAACCGTGGCCTCGAGTTCCACTCTACAGTGGATACCAACACAAAGATTTATAACATAAAACAAAGGCTACCAAATATAGCAAGCTAGACAAAGTGCCGATTGGGTGGTTCGGGAAAGATAGAAGACTTACAACAGCTAATTAAGGTAGGCGTCTGTGTATAACATTTCTATGGACCGAAATGAGCTGAATTTAAAAGCAATTAATCATTTAATTAGTGTAGGTACTACTTGACTGAAACGACAGTAGGTAAAGGCATTTTGCACTGACGTGGCAAGGTACTATTGTTGGTTCGGCAAAGATTTTTACTGATGGAATATCCAGGGAAAACGTTTATTTCAAACTTTTGGAGAAAACTTGTTGACATTAAAAGAAATGGGAACCATCTGAGGCAGGATATTTTAGGGAACACAAAAGGTTCACATGGGTAGGTTTCTAGCTTAACAGACTGAATCGAGGTTGGCAAAAACATCCAGTTGATTTTTACTATGAAATAATGGATGTCTCTTGAAAGATTTTTCGTGCCCGTATTTTTTCGTTCTCCTGATCTGGTAAGCGCTTGCCACAACTTTGGTTCAGGTGAATTTTGAAAACCATTCAATGTGTTGATGATCCACTCAGATATAATCGACTTTTAAACAATTCTACAAGACGAATCGATTTGGGGTACGTGCAAACATTACTTTTTCTCTAGACTACGTAAGATATTTGGATTTTAAAACTACTGCTCGTGACAGGCTGGCTCGCATAGAAGTTCTTGAAAAAATTAGAGCGGCATATTTTCAATTCAGTGTAGAATGCCAGAGAAAAAATTTGGTAAAATGGTGGTTTCTTGCAGGACGTCGTACCGTTTCGTTTTTGGTCTGTTGATGTGGGTTGCTCTTTGGCAAAGTTTTATCTTGTAGTCAAATGTGGGCTTGCAACTCAATGACCCGTGCCATTCAACAGCGTCTGTACTTGTGATCTAACTACTGTGTCCACTGCTATATGCAATTGCAAAAACCGGTTCCTTAGCCAAAAAAGGAACAACTGCGCGCCAGCTGCGTTGGTAAAAGTATAACTTGAGGCAAGGGAGAAATGATATAGTTCATCCCCATCGAGTGTAATTTTGTCGCTTTAATAATCAATATATTGAGGCTAGATACAGTGCACTGCTAGGCCGGGTTCAGCTTCCAGAAGTGAGCATTACCAGATTTGAAATTTTTGAGCTATTTCGTTGAGGAAATAATGATTAAGGTGTATCGAATAACTCTCATGTTGAAGGAATCATGATTCTTACCAGGATGTGATGTGCAACGTGTGCTGTTCTGTAATGGGAAGGTTTCCCGCTATACGGAGTTGGTCTTGATGTGGGGGAGACAAATATCTTGCGTACTTGAAGAAGGTCCCCATGAGGAATAAGGATTCAAAGTGCTCAATTTTCCCATGTGCTATTAACGTACCACTGTGACATCACCATTTCAGCATTTATCTACTCATGAGTAGGTACGAAATCAAACCGAATTTCTGAGAACCGACCCACTCAAACCTGCACCTCGGTTGGTGATGAAACGTGTGCAATCCAACCGCCAAGCGTGGCGAACAGACCTACAAATAAGCAGTGCATCCGAGCTACCTATATTCTGCAACGTTTCCAACAGGTAGCATTCGATATTTGACGTGAGAGACGGAAAGAACTTTATTTTCTGATTAGGCACCTCAGTGGCTGTCTACAGCTTTCAGTGCGCAGCTGGTTGCAGTTATACGCGAGTCTTTGGAATCACCATCATATTTTTGTGCGCCACTCTTGACCCTTCGTTACAAATTTACTTACTCCTTAGGACAAGCAGTTAATAGCATGTTTAACCAGTGAGAATTTCGTGCTAGGATGGCCTTACTTTCTAGACATTTGATGGAACGAGATCTTACGGACATATTCATGTCATCTAAGTACAATGCATATACATCAGATGAAGACAGGTAAGTGATTGTCAGACGAGAACAGCGGACAGGGCATAACGAGATACTGATTCACCTTGCTTCTTGTCAGTAATAATGTGCAAGCGAACACCATGCTTTTCCCGCTGGTCAAGTTGTCTTTGAAATGTGGTCAGGTATTTCCATACTGTTTGTATCCATTTTGGTGAACGTGAAACGCAACCTTCCGGTTTCCATTTTCTGGTTCACAATCACTGACCCCCAGCGCCCGGGGTAGGGAGGCCTTTAATGATATCATCGAAGATGAACTGGTGGCATCGTCTGAAAAATAGTCTCGCTTATCCAATTCACTTTCCACGAAAACCTACCAGCAAGACTTACGTGATCACTGTGCGGCCGACGTTGTAGAAGCTTGCTCTTATTGGCGTAGGTCAGGTCATTTTGATAGCAGCGACAATACTGGACAGCAAATTGATCAGAATTCCCGAGAAAAGCTCGCACAACCGTTCACACATCTAGCCCAATATTACAATATTATTACTACTTTGATGAGGACATGTCACGCGTCATGTTGCGCCGTCGAATTAAGGGGCTTTTGTCCGTCGACAAACACAATGAGAAGGGTTGTTTAGATTTTAGTTCAGTGTACACAAAATATGGCACCGCGGCAGGGCCTGTGACATTTCACTTCAAGAAATCTCGGCCTATTTAGGTGTTATGTCCTGAAGCAGCCAGACAAATCCAGGGGGATTGGATTACGATTATCCACAAGGGTATTAAAACTCTGACGTTGGCCACGAATGGTCAGGTTTCTTAACCCGGAGAGGATTCATGTGTGTGTGAAACAAACGACACAGCTAAAAACTCTAGTCCGTTAACAAACCCAATGCAGTGAATAGCACCGGATGTCGAAGTTGCGTTCATGAGATGTATTTAGATGTATTTGGACGACGCCCAATTAAGCCAGGTCGGATATGAAGAGAAACTTTGATTTCATCAAAAAGACCACGAATAAAAGTTTGCGTTTTCTACATAAAAATGCAGCATTCAGGGACGCAGAGGCATATAACGAGTGAGCATTGATCAAAACTATCTGTATCCGTTCAAATGGGTAAAGAACCTATAGAAAGTGTTTTTTTTCGTGGGTACTGTTGTTGTTTTCACACTACGTCCTCCGGCTTGACATTCATACTCTTATTTGCTACACTGAGTGAGTTTATTTTTAGGAAGGTTTCACATCCAGTGGGAATATAAGTTCCAACGATTGGGTGGGGAGGGGGAGAATCAGCACAGTCTTTTGTACAAGTAAGACCGCCTGCAGATGCGGACTGCTGGTATGTTTCAAAATGATGGATTGCAATATTGGATCGGGCACATTATACCCTCTCAAGAGCAGACAATTATGGGGACTTCATTCTCATTCCCTCATTCATTCGGAAGGATCACGAACTCATCTGTCGGGTGGAGAATAAAATTCGGTTCACACAATACGTAACACAGCAATGCAAAAAGTGACGTCGGTAATGTGTTGTAAGTTAACAGACTTTGCATTCATCCCATAATTATAATGCTTCAAAAATTCTTTATGAAATCTCAGTTCATAAAAGAACAATTCATTTTTCTGAAAAGCACATCAAAATTAATAATTGAAAGCAGGTCTCCCATTGACAAAAATGTTGGTAGCTTCATTTTCCATTCTTCTTGAATCCCACCAACAACTAAACATTTCGGGAAAATCCTTTTCTTTGATGAGCTCTGATCCTTGTAAGGAAACACTTTGGTTGCTCAAATTCTCGGGGCTACAGTTAATTACAAACAGTACAGAAGCACTTAAAAATAAGCATTTTAAGAAAACCTCCAAAACTGTCCTTCCCTCCTTCAAAGTCTTACGCTGATATTCAGTTGTCTGTAAAATTTGTGTATAGAAGTATATCACCAGATGATTGTAGTGGAACCTTTCGAACCGTGAATAAATAATCTGCTCTAAGACCTGGTGCAAAAACGGTGCATTAAGGCGCTCCATTGCATGTTTCTTGCCTTTTGATTTCTTTCTTGAGAATTTCAGTGAACCAGGAAGATCATTTAGAAAAGCACTTTTTTTAAAGTTTAGGTATTTCTAAGATTTCCTTGGACACGAACCTATCATTCAGATATACTGTATTCCTGTGGATAGTTCCAAAGTTGTAATCTACCTATGGTTTTTGGACAGCATGGTACTAAACCACCTTAATTTTGACTTACAATTACCGGAGCACTGATGGCTTGCAGTGCAGTTAAATCATAACAGCCATTAGGCCGCGAAACCACTGAGGCAACCACTAGGCTTTCCTGACTTCTTACTATCCTGTATTGTACCATGTTGGCCAGGTTTTTTTACGACTCTACACCACAAATTATCTTCCAAACCGGCCGCATACCAGCACTTTTTGTATTGCACACACACTAGTCAGTCACCAGACACCCTGGTTGTACGCAGAAATGTGAATCTGAAACAATCCAAAGTGGCGCTCTAGCGTCATCATTTTCCTTTGTGCACGGTTTCTGGAAATTATGGGTCAATTCACTGGGTCAATTTGTAACCAGCGGGATAAAACCTGTTTCATTCTTCTCCGAGATTATGTGTATTGAGGAAGTGCAAACCAGCTAAACTGGTCGGCTTGAAGAGGGCTACGCTGCAACACTCCTGGGATTCTGGCTCACATGGAAGACTCAAGAACAAAAGCTGCAAAATCGCAAATGTCGTACCAACTGCAAAATGAGCCGGCTATTTTGTAGCACACTCAGTTGAAGAAGTGCATCATAAACAAGATATTTAGCCTGGATTAAGTTCAGCCTCCAAATGATACCAAATCGTTATGCAAATGCGTGTGTTTTGCGTCAAAAGCGACAGGTGATTAGACCGAACACATTTCCTTGCAAATACGATAGGGTGGTTTGATGTGTGCGCAAAACGTACGTCAAAAGTTTTTATGGAATGCACGTATGACGAGGCATAAAGAAATCTTATACTAAGGTTAGCAGCCTACGCAAGACCGGATGCGGTCGCAATAACGCAGGTTCAAAAAATCGTTTGAGATTTCATGTGAGATTTCGTTCCTTACGTGAAGCAAATCTGTGCTTGAAAGACAAACTGTACTCTATAACTGTTTCATCATTATTCAGATTCAGCAGCAGTGTGTAATAAGAACGAAATATTCATTATATTGTAAGAAGATTTTGTAATACTCAATAGAGGTTTCATCCTGTCAGTAAAGCCAACCTCTGCTGAAAAGCCAAGAATGACTTTTTTTCATTTGTTTTATATTTCACCTTTATTGGGCTCATCAACAGTGCGCACGTCACCGAACCAGATGGTTTCCAACCCGCAAACTTTCGACCAGTGGTTTAACACTTAATCGTTTGGTCATGAGCAGCTGATCAGTAGCGTGAATAGATATCAACTGAAAGAAATAGCTTCACGGTACTTCGTGGCTCTTCGGCATAGAATGACTTAACTTACAGGACAAAACCTAAATTGAAAATTCCTTAAATTACCCTCACTATCAATAATTTTGAGTCTGTCCCGCTGCTGTTGGAGCACCAAACAAACAAATGTTTTCGACGCCAGCCCAGTCATGACATGATTTCCTACATTTCAGGTTCCGTCAGTTCCTTAAGTGCTCAGTGAAATTCCTTAGACAGGTGAGGCTGACACATTTCTCGGAACCACTTGCTTACAGCCTCCGCTTCCATGTAAATGACATTTGTCCGCAATCTGATATCACAATTAGTTTCAATAATACATGTGCTCCCAATTTGCACCTCATTATATAAACCGACCGGCAGGTTAAATGGCAGCGCTACACGGGCTGACGAAACAACCCAATCCGAATCTTGGGTACCCAAACAAAGTGACACAATTTTTCGTGCCTCTCTGGCTAAGTGTTTTAATCTCGTGAATATCGATTTCCCAAGTTTCATAAATGAGAATTTCGCTTGTTGGTCTGGGTACCGACAAGATGCTGCATATTCAAGAGCAATTAAGTTAACTAAAGTTTAAAAATACAGAGAAACAAGGAGCTTTCCTTTCATTCATCATGAAACTGTCAGTTACCATGATGAGGAGACCAGGAATAGCAGGAACACAGTCCTTAATTTGTAATTTGAGGGGAGCTCCAAAAGAGAAGTAAACAATTCAATAATTTAGAACATCGATCGCATAACCAAAAGTTAACAACGGACATATATTTTACGGGTTTTGTCCCTTTAGTTGAGATGGGACGCTGATTCAGACAACCTAAAATGACACGCAGTACACATTCGTGAATTTAAAGTAAAGTCCATACGAGGATGTCTACGTCCATGAAATTACTTCAGTCCCTGCACTATTTGTGGTGGAGAAATCTTCTTTGCCAAGGAACATTACGTGACTACTTAGAATTAAGACATGTTGTACCAGAGGACCCGTATATTCCATAAACCTCAAACTGCACAAAAAATACAAATATAGGTGTCATAAAATGAGAAAGTATCTGCAAGTACACACTACCGAACGCCCACGTCAGCGGATAATCACTTCGGTCAAGAACACTTCCCAAGAACATATTCACTCATTCGCATGCCGATTCGGTTCCCACGGGCTATTCACCTGGACTCCGGACGAACCTCTGTTTGCGACATCCGGAAGATTGTACCAAATAAAACACGAGGCCACGAGGTGCAGTTGAATAAGTTTATCATAAATGAGAGATTCAGCTGGGATTAAGGCGAGTCTGCCATGAAAACAGAATTGGTATATATGTATTGAATTTCGTGTAATTTGGGCTCATGAGATTGACGAAAACTCGGGAACTGCGCCTACCTAATGAGCCCGGAGAAGAACGAAACCCGTTGTGCTGTGTCGCAGAGTTCTTAGAAACCTTATGAATAGCGCGCCGCGTCCAAAGAACATATTTTCGTTGCACCAAACTGCACTGTCACATAAGACACCCGTTTGTCAGTCATGATCACGGACGTTATGGTCATCCGACGTTCAGAATGGAACCTACGTCCGTAGAAGATAGCCCTTAATTTGGCCTTACGCGATAGGACTCGATGGATTATAGTCTAATCTATCTCGTATGCCGTGGAACCGTTTTCTGTCTTCTGCAGATGGTATGCAGTGTGTCACGTTTCAACTTTTCAGTTACCCCGTGTTCAGGCCTTTCGTCAAAACCAGTCTATAAACTTGACGAGATTTTTAGTGATGGCTGAACCTTTCTACGTTCGTTTCCACATCGAATCCCATACCGATTGCCTCTACCTAGGTTCTCTAGCCCGCCGCATATTCATTATGGTAACCGTAGGCAATGGAATCAAGTGCAGTGAAGTTACGTGGATTCTAGTGCTTTTGTCATATTATAGACTAGATCTGGGGCGTCACACTTACTGTCACACAGCCCCAGTAAAAATGATATCCTAAATCCAGCGGTCTTTTCTGAAGGGTTTCAATTCACGTGACAAAAGTGCTTTTCAGTAGGTTGGGATAATCAGCCACACAGACTACAGACTCATTGGAAACCAGTCCGTGGTGATGCTGCGCGATGTTGCTTAAATAACTGTTTTTACTACAGTGCTATTTTTAATGTTTCCTAGTATCACTAAACTGTTCCGAAAGTGTTGATCTTGACGCAGCATTTACCACAACAATTAAACTAAACTGAACTGAACTAAACTAAACTGAACTGAACTAAACTAAACTAAACCAAACTTGCTGTCAGGTATGGGTGTGGAAAAATAAGGGAAAATATGGCGTGCGCGCTGCAACGTGGACATTTACGATTCTTCTTAGAAAACTTCCAGATTATTCACCACTTGTCAGACGATCGTCTAAATTAGCTGACACCTAGTTAGACAGGGGGTTTCATCTAAGATCACATTCTCCAACCGTTGAGGCTAGCCAGCAGTAAGTGTTCCAGAGTTTGCAGTCTGAATCTATCACGATTCTTCTAAAGACGGAATACTTTGTGTGGATCAGCTCTACGTTCTCCGGCCATATCCCCAAATTAGATGAATGGTGATATTCCAAGCCCAATGGCTTGGTCATTATTTGACAAATTAATTGGTCTAATCAATATTCTAATTATACTTCAATAGTCAGAGAATGGCCCAAAACCGCTAACAGCTGCTCGAATCTCAGACAAACTGTGGTTGTTTATAAACTCAGTGTTTTTATTTAATGTGATCAAGAGCGGAACGTGTATCATGCTATTTTGGTGTACACGATATCGCTACGGTTGCATAAAGTTGTTTATCAGTGCCCTCCATGTCAGGATTTATCCATCTCAATCGCTTGTAAAGCTGTCACTTCAATGGCCCATGGAAGTGATATTTACAAAGGTTAATTGTGGCAGCTTGCTTTACTTTGTATGTCATTGTCTTTCATGTCATCGCAGCCTTCACAGAAAGCACTCAGTGTCGTAATAGCTTCTAAATCGTGTGAGAATAAATTTGCTGTCATTTGGAAAGGTTTCCTTTGCTCACTGCCATCTGATCCTGTCATCCTTTACAAGGGCACATTTTGAACCTATATTCAGATGATCTCTCCCATGCCAATATCGTGTAAAAACTTATTCATTTTTCAGGTTTGGACTTTTGTTGCTCCTTACATATACTTTGGGTGTACTGCAAATAGTTCAACACCACCGATGTTTCGGGCCAAATTATTTTATTCACCAGGCGTTTGGTTTGCTCAGCACTAGAATATTGTGAAAGGAACAAATAGTCTCAATTCTATCTGAAGACCTGCTTATATAAATATTCCTGATCATTGGTTTGCTCAAACCGTTCCTAGATGTTTCTCATACGACCAGTGGTTTTAAAACTGATTACTCATGAAATATGTTCGCACTCCACGGAGTGTGTTCTGCCGCTCCACAGTCCTCAGATACTACATTGCACTTGATCCGATTTTATGTTGTAGTTGGTGGATCTTGAATGCAGCCTTCAACTCACTTGTCGCTAGATGTCTGCTAGCAAAGGCCTAAATCATCGGTACTTGCTTACGTCCCCGTTGAGACTAAGGTTAGTGGATCTGATGCACGCAACATGTACACTTGATAGCCAGGGGTTAAAGGAACAATTCCACATGCAGTGATTGGATTGTTCGGTGCCTAACAAACACCTGAAGAATTAGAACATAACTGCTCTTAATCCTGATGCAGTGATAAATGATCACTTAAACGGATAGAATTTTAAGTGCTTGAAACCAACAGCCCCTAAATTGGCCTTAGTGTTGCGTGAAGGAAACGAGGGACGGTTATTTCAGGAAAGGTATAATCAAGGGTGGCCAACCTAAGAATGAAAACCAGCATATCAGAGTTCAACAAGGTCTTAAGGGAATTCGACAAGTACCTCAAATGATTCAGTTTTCCAGGATCATAATCCTTATTTTGCACTATATTTGGACAGTTATCATTAGAGGAAATTGATGAAAGAATCGGTAGGATGGATTCTGGCTATTTTGACTGGATAAGTACTATGAATTAACTACACCCTAACAAAATACTTAACAACACCCGCCTGCAACCGAACACCTATGGAAGAATACAGCGTCAGAGACCTTTTAGTGTTAGTTTCAGAGGACTACATTGGGATACTGTTGATGAAAGAAAGGATGCGAAGGTGTTAGGGATATTGTTACTTCTATGCTTTGCCTTTTGCGAAACCCATAAAGCAATGGGTCACACCGACTAGTCAGATATTCAAGTAGAGAGATTTAACTGACTAATTGGGTACTGAACAGAAAAGCGCAAACTCTAAGGGAATCAAGTTGGCTTTTTCTCGAACGGACGTTTCGTAACCGTCCAAAAATGCTGATGCATTGGAAAATGTTTTGATCATTTTGGGTTCTGAAAATTACTTCTGCCCTTAATGATTTGAAATTATATATACTGAGATTATAATGAGATTGTATATATATGTATATTTTAAAAAAATCTGTAAGTAGCTCAGAGGAAGATTAATTTTGCGAGTGAAACTTCCATCTGAGAAGTCGTTACTCAAGGAAGGATACATTATTTGCCCGCTTGATTTGACCTTTTTAATGGGATGTAAAGTAGTGCGATATCCATTCTAAGTGAGAGATAATCACAATGCTGATCAGCCACACATGGCTGAAGTTTTGTTTTCAGACTCCTAGTCGGAATGTCGTGGGTTCGAAACTCCTCCCTGGAATTTCTTGTGATGCGCATCGCTGACGATTCCAAATAAGATATACAAACCGCTCGGTTTTTCGGCATCGATCGGCTTTACCTACATGAAATCCTAATTGAAAGCTCTTAGATCACCCCAAACCACCACTAACTTTGCCAGTTTTTGACAAAAGTGATGTCAAGAAAGCGTAGCTAGAAAGATCCCACGGGAGTACTATTTGAATTGTCACAAGGGCCACCCTGGTACGCCAACTCACTATCAGTAGCAGCATATATCGGTCGCTGTTCGATAACACGCTCGGGATATCATCGAAAACTGGCTGAATTTGTCGTGTGGCAGCGACCATCGAGTCCGTTGAGGCTAACGTGTGTAGCTCGGTGCTCGAAATGACCTAAAGGTGGAGGATTCTGAGGAATCCAAGTAGGGAAGGGTTATTCCGTCGCCGAACAACCCCGGTTATGATCAGTCGCTGGGATTAACCAGAAGCATCCATGGACAGTCAGCCTGATGCACATTTGGAGATATAGGACTAAACCGCTCAAAACCGCTACCGACAAATTATCGATGTCGAGTATCAATCGAAAGACCGACAAGCAGATGTAAGAGGAAGTGTGCTCTGGACTTGGAAACTGATAAACTAAATTAGCTACCGACGTTGTGGCCTTGCGTATCGTCAGTGCTGTTTGGGCATTTGGAGTTGCAGACGATCACTTTGGCAGAATCAGCTCAGATTCCCCAGATATATTGCACATTAACATCAATTTTATTATGAAATCCCACATCACGCTATCACAACTGATGTACCGGAGCCTTGAACTTGGTTAGTTCTTTGTGTCGCATGGCTTAATTAGGATGTGGTATTCGGCATCAATAAAAAGTCCTGATGATGTTGCTTCAACCAGCTTGTAAGTGTCATCATCCTATCATATACAACACAATTTTCGTTGATATATTCCGGTCCTATACAGAGTCACCAAAAACATACATATTCGTAGATCCTTGTGTTTACCTAAGTAATGATGGAATTCTTGGTTTATTCATTTGGGTTGGGAATTAGTAACCAGATGAACAGGCTCGTTATGGAAGGCTTTATTTTTTTAAGTTGTCATTTGAGCTGAACAAATGTCTCATTCCATCCTCTCCGGAGGGAACACAGAAACGGTTCTAAGAATGGGTCAAGCAAAGTCGTACTTGGTGAAACGTGCCTCTTTCATTCAGTGCAGTGTGACA
>SJOL01002675.1:103388-136664 GCA_004794785.1 Opisthorchis felineus
CTGAATTTGTCGTGTGGCAGCGACCATCGAGTCCGTTGAGGCTAACGTGTGTAGCTCGGTGCTCGAAATGACCTAAAGGTGGAGGATTCTGAGGAATCCAAGTAGGGCAGGGTTATTCCGTCGCCGAACATCCCCGGTTATGATCAGTCGCTGGGATTAACCAGAAGCATCCATGGACAGTCAGCCTGATGCACATTTGGAGATATAGGACTCAACCGCTCAAAACCGCTACCGACAAATTATCGATGTCGAGTATCAATCGAAAGACCGACAAGCAGATGTAAGAGGAAGTGTGCTCTGGACTTGGAAACTGATAAACTAAATTAGCTACCGACGTTGTGGCCTTGCGTATCGTCAGTGCTGTTTGGGCATTTGGAGTTGCAGACGATCACTTTGGCAGAATCAGCTCAGATTTCCCAGATATATTGCACATTAACATCAATTTTATTATGAAATCCCACATCACGCTATCACAACTGATGTACCGGAGCCTTGAACTTGGTTAGTTCTTTGTGTCGCATGGCTTAATTAGGATGTGGTATTCGGCATCAATAAAAAGTCCTGATGATCTTGCTTCAACCAGCTTGTAAGTGTCATCATCCTATCATATACAACACAATTTTCGTTGATATATTCCGGTCCTATACAGAGTCACCAAAAACATACATATTCGTAGATCCTTGTGTTTACCTAAGTAATGATGGCATTCTTGGTTTATTCATTTGGGTTGGGAATTAGTAACCAGATGAACAGGCTCGTTATGGAAGGCTTTATTTTTTTAAGTTGTCATTTGAGCTGAACAAATGTCTCATTCCATCCTCTCCGGAGGGAACACAGAAACGGTTCTAAGAATGGGTCAAGCAAAGTCGTGCTTGGTGAAACGTGCCTCTTTCATTCAGTGCAGTGTGACATTCTAGTTATCATTCTACGTGAGAGGTTAAACTGTTCCACCGGATCCTGACAGCTGACCTCAGTTGAAGGACTCGAGGTTCCAAAAACAGGTACATTGGTTTCGACTATCGTTACACATATATGCTTTCCAAACAGTAGCACTTTGAAACAATGGTTACAAAACGACTTAAGGTTTCCTTGAATTAAACAGGGATACTTAATTCAGGACACGTTAACGGTATCTTTCAACACTACGTTGATGACGATGCCTCAATTGGTGATAAAACGATCGCAATCCAGCTGCCACGATCAGCAAACAGACCAACAACTAAGCAGCACGCAGGCAGCGCAACAGTGTAACCATTTATTTCAGCCGGTATTGTTGAGAAAGGGACCCCTAGGAAGGGCACTGTGGATTCACTTTTAAGATGTGTTGGTCATTAGATACCAATGCCTATTTGCATTGCTGGTTATGCAGACGGCAAGTGGTATATGTATGCATGCTGCCTGACTTAAAATTAAACTGTTCTTGGTGCCCATACTGATTCAGTATAAAATAGTATTATATCAAACAAATCTGGTCAAACGTAGGAAGAGAAATGTGAGCAAACATAGTCTGGCTGTGTAAATAATGTGCACAAAGTTCACGCTGAAAACTCGCAAAGTTGACGAACATTAGGTGTCAATATACTTGATCTGCGCACAAGCGGTAAGCCACGATTGTTTTGACCCTCTAAACTGGCCCCAAAATTTAAATATTTTGAAGTGACGAATACAATGATTTCGTTTTCGATAGGCTGAATAAGGGAAATATCATATCAGTTCGCACAGTCATTGAATCTTGGCTGATGAGCTAAGCGTTCGGCAAAGCCTAATTGAACCAGTCTTGCATAAGGAGTGACCCGTAGGTGTCTGGAAGCCAGTTGTTAAGTGTGGACTTCCAGGAAGTCTTACGAAAACACTGTTCGTTTCAAGGTTTCCAAATGGTTTAGTCTGCAGCCTTGGTTCATTGTATTCTGGTTTCTATATTGATACCTGAATAGTGATTTTTAGGTACCTTAATTTCATTTAAGGATGCCTACTTCAGTGCTTACGGCTTCAGTGTAAACCTCCTAATGATACTATGAACTCTCCATAAAAAATTCTTTCATCTTTCTCCTAAATCGTTTGGTAGCTAACTGTATTTTGAAGGAATAGAAGTGCAAAACAACAGTAAACCACTTTTTCCTTTTCACTCAAGGACAACCAAAACTTTTTGAAGCTTGCACACCTACAGTTATGTTCGGTTCTTCAAGTGCAATAATTGGGCAATCGCCCGCAGTCAAATGATGTGTCTTGCACTGTGTGAGAAACTGCAGTTAGGGTTTCAACTATTTTGCGCGCGAAAAAATCCTCTTCTTTTTCTACCAGTGTATTGGCGTTGTCGGTGAAGCCTGGAATCCCACTAATATAGGTCAACTTCATTTCATTGGGAAACGAAATTCAGAATGAGTTTTGTAATGATTTCTTGGGGTGTAAATCTCGCTTCCGGAAGCAGATAAAACGAGTTTTATGATTAAATTTATTCCTTTTACCACTGGATTTTACTTCAGCTGGAAACAGTATAGGTGGATTTTTCCCGGATACCACGATATGCACCCTAGCTACTGACTGAGGCCTGGTGCCAAATAAAACCAGAGGGTACGTGAAAACTGTGCGCTGTTACTCCATCTCCTCATTCGTAATCGCAGAAAGACATTTACGTTTTTCAAAGAGAATGACCTGCAAAATTCTACAGCCGTTTTTAGATGTTTATGGCGGACACGATCAACCATACTGTATTAGTGATTGATGGTTTTCGCACTATCGGAATGTATCACGTGACCAATGTATAGGTTGGTTTATCAGACAGGAGAAGTGCAGAACGCAGCAAGCAGTCATCACACAAAATATATTGCAATTTAAGAAATAGTAGTAATGTACTGTACTGTGGAGTTGCGCCGAATGTGTCTCATGTTCTTCCAGTGTCCCTGAATTTGTCGGACAGCTCCGCGCTTGATCCATGAGATTACTGTACAGGTTTGAAGTAATAAAACATTCAAAACTAATTATGATGGAAGAAGAATAACAGACAGTATAGATCTATCAAATAAACTTTGGACTGTTTCTGACAGGACGACATGCCCGTAGTGTTTTAATTGTGATTCACAGGAAATATGTATGTTTAAGCATGTAACTTTACCTTGGTTATTGCAAAAATGTTTACCTTCGCTTTACTGTCGCTCACTAAGACTGAATTCCAGCCTTTTAGCCAGCTGTGGGTCTGCATACAAGGTCATCTATTGCACTACACTTATACCGTCACTCCTTTAATGTTGGTCAGACTCCACCGTAGGGATCCGACCGCCTGATAAGGTCGGTCAGATGGACGTGGGATGAGCAACGACTGTTGCGCAGCAGTTCATGTGATGTATCAGTCACAATTTGTTCCGTCTCCACCTCATTGGCCACTTCACCAACCAGATTAGAACCACGTTTTAGGAAACCGGGTCCCGCAAAGTGTCGACTGCGGCGGCCAATCAGAGTAACATACAACGGCGTTCCACAGGCCGCCAGAGCAGCTTGGCTGACAGTTCCGTGGTAAAGCAAGGTGAACCAGTCAGGCTGAAGATCTTCTTGACTAGAGTGATCTGGACGGAAACGTGGGGGAATAAGGCGCCAGTTCCACACAAATCAATCGTTTGGCATTGGTTTTACAGCCCAAACGTCATCACCTGATCCAGGAGTTTGATTATTGAAAACCGGCTTCAGGTTATTCTGAAGTGTATGAGATAAGTCGTAAGTGCGACTGAAGTAAAAGTTGTCCGCCAAATCGACGCTGTTGAATAACTTCAAGTATCGCATTTCATCGGTCATCAGGCTTTTTGAATTGGTCGCCTGGTTGTATCGTTGTAAGAACCGCCGAGTACTTTCACATGGTGATATCGACGGTAAGTTGCTCAAATCATCTTGAGATATAAGAGAAGCCGTTCTACTTCTGGCTGTGGAAGAAGCAGTGTGTGAGGAGCTAGCGTCAGAAACTAAGCCATTTCCAGGGATGTAGATAAGTGAAGTGTCTTCAATCTTAACTATTTTATGTTCTCCAATTTGGGCGACGTTACGGCATTTGGCAATTAAAATCAAGTAATAACCGCGCAAAAACCGGATGACACCGGCAACGCCGTGACATTTGGTGGACAAGAAGAGAGAACGCTCGGCGGTACCTGAGGTAATCCCGGAAGCAACCGACTGTTGCATTTCTCGAGGGTTATGAGTAGGTGATAAGGAAGAGGGATCGATGGCAGTAATTTCAGAAGCATTGGCATTAACGATGGTCGGACTAGCACTAGGTGGTTTTCGACGGAAAAGTCCACCTAGTCGGGGCCATTTTCCAGATCCAGCTTCAACAGAACGCATGTCATCTCTCTTGAAGCCAGTTCGCGGGAGGCGACTGTCTGCCTGGATGATATGCAGAAGCCGAGCGACATCCGATTTCGTATAGATTTGCGTATCGGCAGTGATACTCAAGCGCCATAGGCGGTCGAACAACGATTCAGCTTCAATGGTGGCTGTTGTATCGGATTCCGGAGCAACCAGAGGCACCGGAGCACAAGCGATTTTCAGCACACGAAACTGTTCCTCAGCCAAATCCGAGCCGACCAAGTAGACATAATGCATATGATTTCAGTCTTGTTGTTGAGTTTCACCTGCAAGTCCCCAATCATCCATTATGCTTTGTGTGAGCATCCGTATGTATGTTCAGTGACCATCCTTGTTGAAACACCTGCCATGGTCTGATAGCGCGAGCCACTGTGACAGATGAAAGAGATAAAATCCCGATGCGGTCACTTCACCTCACTGATGGAAAAGATGAGCATGTGGGATGGAGTCCGGGTTAGCCCATTTTTATTACTTTGATAATTGTGTTGCTGTGTGCGAACAACGGTCTTTGATAAATCGTATTGAATAACCATATTCATCGCCGACTCAATCCGGTTAGCATGATCATTCCTCGAAAAACCTAAACAGCTGAAACTTTATGATGGACATCCGCGACTCAGGAGCATGTGAATAGAGTAGATGAAGCAAGGTGACTACATTATAAATATATATGTACATATATAATAGTCGACGCCATAGTCTGTCACCCGGTGGATTGTTTTCATATAGGCATACGACTGATAGTCACCTCCAATCTTTTGTTTCCCATCCAAACGTTCTTGGCACAGATACCGCCTCTTTGAACGGATGCGGCGGCTGCGAAAACTTAACCAGGTATTTCAGGTGCAGCATTTATCAGCTTAAGCCAAGATTAATGCATATGAACAAAGATCAGAAGTGATGCTGCAGTTTTTTGGACAAATATTATGTATCGTCCACCTGAAGTTACACCGCACCATTTTACGGTCACAACGGAAAATTGTAAAGTTAAGTGACATAATGAAAATTACTGCAGTGAGCTAGTATTCATTTTTGTTGCTTTGCCAAAAACATTACCCACACGTGCTTAAATGCAGATCGTCAGACCTTAAAATTGTTGCGAAGTAATCCCTGCTTGTGATTTTTTTCTTACGACAGGACGGTGATTAACTATCATGTGCACTGATTATGTCGAGGAGGTTTTGCAAAATGGAAGGATCAATTTTCACATTAAACCAGCTGGAGACTTAATTAATGACACAGTAAACCATTCAGTCCTACTCGGAAATTTATTCAAACCTAGTAGTGTAATTGGAACTCTGTCGACCTAAGTTACTGAGATGGCCTTCGAAATATTTAACTGTGGTTATCCAGAGAAAAGAATTATTTGCGAGTGGCAACCGACTTCACGTTAAGAAACATAGAAAAATAATTGTGGCTGCTCAAATGATTGTGGGTTTTGGATGAGTAGCAGTATACTGGTCCTCCAAAATGTTTGTCGAAGTCCGGCCAGTGAGACTGGCCGATAAAGTGAAGTGAGGAGATATTCCAATGTTAGAAAGATAAAAATTTACTGGCATCTTCGTGGAGTGGCGCAGATTTCACCATTGTGTAACCTAAGACGCTTTTCCACTGGATGGCTAGCAGGTCCTTGGCACATTATTAGGCCTCATCTAAGATGACATCTTTACTTGGACTTCATTACCAATATGGGCATATAGACATATGGGAAATAAACCTCTTATCTTGCAGACGATCCAAACTGCGTCCTTGAAGCGCTCACTCACGCTGCTAACTTACTTAGCACCATCAGAGTTGACGCAACGTACCAGTGAATAAAAGTAAGATAGGAGGTTCCAACAAGAGTAAATATGAAGCTCAGTAAAGAGGGAGCAACATGACCATGCAGATTTATCTATTGGAAATGGATTTTTTTACTTCTATTACTTTTTTTACAAACTGATCTATTTATTGGCCATGTTAGTAGAAAAACTTATTAAATTCATCGTCTTTCTATGACGTTTTTAGACGCAAATGGGAGTTTCGGAGGTCTGAACCACTAATGATGCAACAGGAAAATTGTGTAAAGTTTGGCAGACAAACCTCAGCTTCATACATCTCTTTTGTATAATCTTTCAGGTGGTACTTTTAAAATTCACTAAGAAACTGCCATTACTCTGGAATTGTCTTGTTCACTTTGCCTGAATAATGAGGTCAGCCTTTCCGAAATACATTCATCATCAAAACTGTTCTTTGTCCTAAACCGAGCTAGGAATGACGTGATAGTCTGGCTAATCTGCTGGAGACCTGAATCGATGTTATCAGGTCCCACCTGAACTGTCCGGCTGTACAGGCCATCTACGATCCACGCCAATGGAAGCAGCACTATATTGATATCTGCGAGAGCCCTGCCACCAAACGCAGCCATTGCGTGGCTGCAGTTAAACATCCAGGCCAAGAGAGATACCGACGAGACATTCATACACAGGAGAGCACTAAATCAAGGTAGATGAGTATTAAAATACACTTATTTGCAAAATGCGTTCGCTGTAACAGGCGTTGTCACCGTTTTTTATATTCTGAACGTGAAAGAGCAAGTTTGCTCTAGTGTATTTGGTAGCATGTTTTCACGTGACATTTTCAATACGCAAGAATCGTACAATAACTGCTTTTTGTTCCAGAACCTAAGCTTACATAAGACAGTGGGCGAAACTGTTGTTCACAATAACTATGAGGATTATGAAGATTCCTGAACAAACCACCCTATTTTCATCTTATTGTGTCACATTCGGTATGCCTGATTCACGAATATACATCAATTCTTTTTCATCCTTAAATAGCAAGTTGGACAGTATGGAGTTATGTGTCACGCCCGGGGGGAAATGTGTTTCCGGCCAATACTGAGTCAGTTCTACGCTATAGAACTGTGGAGTTCCGGTTCTGGTTAAATATACTGTGCTTTGAGTTCTACCGGTTTCGTCGGAGCGTTATATAGTTGTGAGGGGACTACTCACACCAAAGGAACTACTAGACGGAAATTGGGCGCACAGACCAGTAGAATCAAAGTATCCCGTGCTGCAAAATTTCAAAACGCTGATCGGCAATTGCTTTTTGAAGTTTTACAAGGACGAGGGTTAACTGCGAATTCTTTTCAGGCTATGAGTGTTCTAGCTATGGATATTGGAGTTTGTAGGACACTTCTGCCGGCCTGAAGTCTTGATTGACGCTCACAATTTAACAGATGAAATGAACCAATCGTTTGGTCCATTTCCTTCACTGACGAATGAATTGTGGTCCCCCAGTGTCCAAAAAGCAAACATAATGAAATAAATTTAGTTAATAGCTTTTAAAGTAGTGCGAACGTGTAATAAGCGGATTTCGAGTATTACGAATCCAGAGCACGATAAATAATGCCTAAAATCTTTCTTTATTCTGGGTAGGAATATAGGTTGAGTTTCCGAAGTTAGAAAGAGGCCAGACCAATAACGAAATGTTTTACCGACTAGTACTATTTGGGGAATAAATCTTTCGGTCAAGGGTGGGCTACCAACAGACTGATTAACTCGCACTGCTGGTGTGCTATATATGCTGGGACAGTTTAGTCTCCAACTACAAGCCGGGAGGTGGTAGAATCAATCTTTTTGGAGGTCGTGAAATGGGAATAAGTACATAATAACTATATAATGCCTTTCGGCTTTTCGGCACAAACCAACTCCACTTGGGACAGGAGATCTCCATTGAACGTGCCAACAATAGTTCTTCAATATTTTTAGGTCTCACAATGGGATACGGTTTCCTGCACACCCATGCTGCAGCAAGCTTACAAGTGACTGATAAATATACCAAAGTACCAGCGGTCATAACATTTGGCTGATCACTCGGCTTTTGATTCTTTAAAAAAGGGGGACGGAATATCTTGTTGTTTGCATATAGACAGGAAATGGATCAGTTGGCTAGGACACTGGCGGGTGAAACTCTGAAGTAGCTGATGCGTGAAAATGTAGAAGGGCGTGTAGTGCCAACTGAACAGGCTCACAGTTTTCACTTCTGATCTTGCTTGCAATTCTTGGGAAGCGCAAATAGACTTGCTTATGCATTACGAAATGTGTTTATACCTACTGAAAGAACTCAAAGGCAACTAGAACATAAAAAAAGAGCAATTTCTTACAGTGGAAATTTAATTCTGGTTCCTGAGGATTTAGTATGAAAGACTAAACAGTCCGGCGGCTTGCAACACAACATCATGTTAAATCCCGATTGTAAATTTTGATCCTAACTTTATTTCTTCTTATTTTCAACGATTTCGGTTGGTCACCAATATAAACCCAGAAGTAGGTTGTTTCACATTGGACAATTTTTCGAAGCATGTACAAAATGAACGTTGCAGAGGTCTTTTAAATTAAAGCATATCCATCTGAAAAATCACAGTGCCTTTTTCAGAGTAAAATTTAGGTAGAGGATAATGGCTGTTGAATCACGTTGGAAAAGCCAAACCTCTCATTGTTAGAGAAGATTGGTTCTCAAAATCCCCCGTGTTTTAGTTCGATGGTCCCAACAACTTCTACAGATAAATGTCTCTTGAAACCCTTCCGCCCAACTATAATCTTGCGAGTGAATATAAGACCAACAAATTTATGCAATATTCCAGTTCGATGCTGCATGCGACCACTTTACACACTGCAGGTGCCTCACAAAGGACACCTGATTGGGAGTTGCTGTGTGTAGTCCAGGTTGCCGGATGGTGGACGAAAAGACGTTGCCCATGATCACATAGTATTAAAATTCCAACATTTTTAAGAAGCCGGAGCACCATCAAGCTGAGAAGAGATTTATTATGTTCTCGTCAGAATTCCAGTAAATGCGAGTTAGCAAATTAGCCGCTTCCTGAACGGTCTGAATAGTGATTTTTTAATCTTTGTTTTGATTACGTTTTGAGCCATCAAACCGAGTGAACAGACTTCGCTATGACTCTGTTTCGCACTAGGGAGGAACACTGGGATTTCTTGCCGTCGGAGAGCACACTGAGGACTCGTGTAAATTTGAAAGAATAGAATATTGAATGAGCCCACCACAACTTAGGAGCAAATTCAGAATGCAATGCAGATATTTTCTGCGTTCGATTACGCACACAGCTGTCCTTGAGATTCAGAAAATATTCTGAGACCGCTTGACTGAGAATCAGAGGGTAGAAAAAAATATCGTTGGGACTAAGTGTGAGGATGAGTGCCTACCTTTCTGGTATTCGTTGAACAGTGTCCGTTTACCATGGAATGTTTCGTCACTTTCATGAACAGAAACAAATTGGACTGATTCGTGGTTCGTTATCAATGTATAATCCAAAACCGCGGCTAGTTCTGCGTGTGGGACCATTCGTTCAATTCGGTTAATTTGGAAGGAATTACGTTGTTTTTGTCCCTGAACCTTATATACTTTCTGTTGCTTTTGAATGTTTTTTACTTTGTCATTTGCCACGCAAAACGACATCGTCCACACAACCTTCTGACATCATCGTTTGCAAGTTTAACCAGATTATGGAGGGCCAGAGGTGCCGTGGTATTCATTGTTCTCACCTCGTCTAGACAGTGCGGCAAAGGAAAAAGGGGCTTCCAACCTTACTGTGTGCTGTCATAATGGTACACACTTTGAACAGTTGAGACATAATCGTGAGGCTTTTCGGCCTGTAGAATGCATACCAAATGTCCTAAGCAAAAGATGAGCAAACGCATCCAAACGCCAAAGACTGGTTTAAGTAGCATTCTGTTGATTCTTCAAGAAATGTACCGCTGATCTTCTGATAAATAATCGGAGAATGCCTAGTTGCCAGGGCTTAATGTTTATCCCTTTTAATGACAACTACTGCAAGCAATATATCTCACTAAAATACAATCGATATAACTAGGTCATCGAACACCGCATGTGTCGTTGTATCATGTGATATGCTGTCAAGACAGTAGGGAAATAGGCAAGACTGCTCCGTGAGCTTTCTCAGGAATCTTCCAAGCATTGGAACAGCGTAATTCACAAAATCTTTGCGGTGACAGTCTTTGGCAGACATTGTTTGTATCAATACAATTCCATGAAAATTTTCGGGAATGAATGACGTTCTAGAGGTTTGCTGCTGCCAGCGGACGCACGTGATGTTAAGTAAATGGCTTAGGACGTAAGTTCACTCTTAGCATTTGAAGGAGTTTCTCCTGCTTAGAAGGTGGAGGAAAGCAATCGCCTTCAGTGTAGTGAGTTGGGTAACAAAATCAGTTGTTAAGACCTGTGTCTCGTAGGTTGTCACAGACAACGTGTGGACCGAATATCCATCTAATTTTTTAAAGTCATATGCTCAGGTCAGCTGGTCATGTAATTCAAGCCTAAAAACCTAAATTTGAGCATCCAACAATGTATTTTTTGTTTACACAAAGGTAAAACCATTGTGGTCTAACCAGTTATAAATGTCAGCTGTGAGGCTGTAAACCACCGACGAGTATGTTGTAAGACCCCAAACGGCCTCGCATAGATCTTGGTACTGGGTGGCGACAGAAGTATAATCTAGAGGGAGTTACAAGGTGAAATAGACTCTTCAGATTCTCACTGAGCCCGCAACAGGAATTTCGCTGGTGTCATCTGCTCAAATGCATCTTGGTTCCTGGCAGCTTTCTGCTTCAAAGCTCAGTCCACTTAGATAAACCAACCAGTTTCCAACCAAAATGCCAAGGGAAATTTCACAGACGTATTTACGCCTCAAATCGTTGGACTGTGCAAAGATATGAAACACACCATTCAGATTAGCAGCTTTATCTCGCAAAGGGGAAAATCGCTGTACTGCTTAGCAGCTTGAGGCCCAACAGTTAAGTGTTCAACCACCGGTCGAATTCGAAACTCTCAGGGTTTTGTGAGATGAGCACTGTTGATGAATCCCAGTAAGGATGAAATTGTTGTACAGTGCACCGCGGGTTTTCAGCATAAACTGGCTCCACTGACAGGCCGAAATTTCAACCGAAAATAACAAAATTTTCCAGAAACCGATCGGCAATAAAATAATCATATGCATCATACCTTCCATAATATAATCGGCTCCCTTCATCCAGTTTGTGTCAACTCCGTTCCAAATCTGACTACTTATGGTTAGCCAGGTAATGAGTCCCAACTTTTCGTGAACCTCACATAGAATATGACACTTGACCACTCGAATTTGTAGATTCGCCGATGAAAAGTAATGATTTGTATTTTTAAGTTGTAAGTTGAAATGAACAAATGTGTCACTCCGTCCTCTCCGGAGGGAACACAGAAACGGTTCTAAGAATGGGTCAAGCAAAGTCGTGCTTGCTGAAACGTGCCTCTTTCATTCAGTGCAGTGTGACACTCTAGTTATCATTCTACGTGAGAGGTTAAACTGTTCCACCGGATCCTGACAGCTGACCTCAGTTGAAGGACTCGAGTTTCCAAAAACAGGTACATTGGTTTCGACTATTGTTACACACATATAGAATATGACACCTGACGACTCGGGTTTGTAGATTCACCAATGAAAATTAGCGCTTTTTGTTCGTATTATGAAAAAAACAAGAGGTGTTTTATAGGGAGTCGATCGCCTTACTTTAGGGTTCGAACTTCACGCTCGAAACCCCAAGAGTGAGGGTCCGGCAAAACCACATTTGCCCAAGGCTTGTACAGTGCAGTTCACTCATTCGGGGATCGTTGACCTCTCTAGTGATTCGTGGTAGGAGACTGAGTGAGAATTATTGTGTGTCACTGAGTTCTGCCACGTACAGTAAGGATTCCTACCGACCGATAATCTGATTCGCAAGCATGTTGAAATTTTGTCTTACTGTTCATGACAATACGACCGATGAGGTTCCTGAGACTAGAAGTTTCCAGAATAGCTTGTGTTTAGAGACACCAGACCTGGCAGTGTTAACTGAAATACTTACATGAAATCTATTACTGTTCAGTTAAGCTAATGGTTCTAATTAATGAAGTGAAATTTCCTCAGCTCTGTTGGGCACAATCGTGCCCCTTCCGCTAAGTAATGCGATCCCACAAATGAAATCCAAAGTACCTGATACTAATCGCTGTACATTCTCACTCTATTCATATCTTTTTTAGCTTCTTGTGTCCGACATGAATCATCTAGTTATTTTTTCTAATGCATCTAAAATTACTTGTCCGTATTATTGTGACTAACTGGGATAAACTTAACGGTGGACAAACCGCAATCCGTTTCCCCTCCACGTTATCCAGGTGACTTCGAGAGACTCGCTTTTTTAAATTCCAACTTGATCGTTAATCTACCCTTCGGTTTGTCTGTTCCCGTCCAGATTATTTAACCGGATGGTCTAGTATTGATCAAGTGACCAAGTGAACCAGCCGAAATCCCTCCAACGGTCAGTCAAAGTATGTTAACTGCAGGGTATGATTTAAATGATTTTTCGGGAAAAGAGAAGCGTGTCTGCCAGGTGAATCAACATTGAAGCGGACGGGGGACCAGTGGTTTCCTGGACCTGTAAAATGGAAAAAAGTTTCTGCTAAATCTGTTGTTTAATGACATGATTCAAACGTCTCATCCCTCATGTTCTGTCCACTCACCCTCCAAATTAAGAAGCATGAAAGCGGCAGCAGCGAGTTTCGTCTTAGTTTAACGTTGCATCCTCTTCCATAATGTTGTCAACCTGTACGGGTTCCCCATACTGCTTTAAAATCAGCCGAAAAGTCTTTGAATGCACACATTTACGTCTTGACGACGAGACTTTTTGATTAATTTTTATGTGTTTCTCAATATTTGCAAAAGTTTTATATTTTGGAAAATTTCAAGAGAAAATATTTCTAATCAGGAAACACCAAGACCGGTATTACCTTGTGACCAAAGATCACTTTTGCGACTTGACTCATTTCTTCCAGTGACGGGAGGAAATTACAAAGAATTTTATAAAGCGGGCTTCGAATCCAAATCCAACTCCCATTATCTAGATGATTATGGGGCGGGCGTATTAAGGATAGATGCAACTTGATTGGTCTTCCTGTATTCTGGAGAGCATCTCCTGGAAAACTCTTGCGATAAATACTACAAACTACACTGTAAAAAAAGTATCAGCTCATGGCAGAAGCAGGGTCACTTGTCAGACATAGGTTTTTGGATAGCCCTAAAGGAAACTTTCCGGAAAATGCGAAGTTCAACGGAAGTTCAGCTCAAAAATCTACCCAAGAACAAGGGCACGGTTGCGGCTTCCCTGGGAAAGCCTTTACTGATCAACGACTGAGACAGCTATCAAGTCTCCGAGCAATATTCACCCAGCGTCCTGTTCCCCTTAGCTGCACGAACTAGTCCTCATTCCTTGAAACATTACGTGAATCAAATTGGCTTAATTAGGTTATTCAAAAGAGATACTAGTGGATATTCAGACATTTCGTGCATCATTTCTGCTGATGTCCTTCTGAATCGCTTCGTACTGGAAACTGCCAAGTAGAAACTAAAACCATGCTATTGAATTCTGCTGCGTCCACTGGGGATGAGCGATCAGAACAATCAGCGCAGTTTGACTGTTTTTTGGACTGACTGGTTAAGATGTACAATCGGAATTTTCATAATCAATGTAACTCAACTGAAAAGCAAATCGCTCTCAATCGATAGAAGCCAAATGGACAACATTTCCGTTAACATCCATTCTCCACAGACAAAACACGTTTTTGAGACCTGTTTGAGAAAATATGCCTCTCAGTTTAAACGGAAACCCCTGCAGTATAACTGAATTTGATTCAAATTTACACCCTCTAGTTTGCTGAAATATTCGTTAAATCCCTAACTAGTTGGTCCTTTCACAGTGATTCATTTCATTTGATCTGTTAGAACAAAAGGTTTGACGCTTATCGTTCTGCTGACGGTTCAACTGACAGTGCGGAGACTGCATGCACCGAATTACAGTGGCCAATAAATGATCATGCATATTCCATTGATCGGATCATGAAATCCTCACCCACGTGTTGGTCCGTGTCTAATGTAACCTAATGCATCTGTTGAAATACACACCACTGCAATCACAGTGTGCACACGCATTACAAATTTCCTCGGTAAACTAGTATTGCTACTATTATTGTGCAATACCATACTTTGGTTTATACTCATTTATAGTCTGTCGAATGTTCGAATGCAATTAAAAACAACTTCAAACTGAAACTGTTTCATTAGAAGCCATTTTTTGCAACTCACCCTATTACACCTATTTCATAAGACTGTCCAACAGGGTAGAAAGACCTATAGGTTCAAAAGAAACATGTGTCCGATTTCTTTCTTCGTACAAACGTGGAACTTTATTTATTAGCTTGCATGTTTCACGCTACACTCTGCAAATTGGCAAACGTGAACTCATAGTTTTGAAGTGGTAATTCTGGTGGTGAGAATGTGCAGATGTTGTGGTTAATGAAATTCTATGTAATTTCAAATGATTTCAAGTAAAACTATCCGTCAAAGTGGATCGATATCAGGGATTTCGGTTGAACAGCCTACTTAGAATCATAAGTTATTTCATTCATATTGACGTTTTGCTATCAGTTTGCCATTGAAAATCCAAACAAACCTGTCACTTTGTTGATCCAACAACACATACGGAAAATAATTTGCGAAATGGTCAGGTGAAGCCATGCTCGGTTGACCCACTTCTTCTTCGTTTCATGTAGGTTGAAATCTCAGTCATTTTTGCAGAAAGGTTAGGATGCTTCGAGAGACTTGACAGTTAAGCGCAGTCCAAAATCGTAAGTATCCAGGAACAAGCACATCTCAACTGAGCTAGAACCTCAGCTGCAGGTTCGCCACCCTAGTGTATACTGTCACGTCGTAAATATTTCCAACATTTGTCATCCATTAACAATGACCTAGATATCATTCTGGAAATTTCCATGGAGCATTCAGCTTGCTGTAGGTCTTCTGGGATGGACTCACACAGTGAACACTGTGGATGGACATAAAATTTGCATTGGGTAGTACACATGGGAATGTTCTTGCAGCGTGAATAAGTCACTCCTTTAACGCAAGACACCTGATAGCAGTCCATGAGACGTGTTCATACCATTTTGAAAAGGTCATAGACACAAACTATCTTACGTAGTTCTGGCTGTGATTTTGAAAAGATTGTTATCAGTCTCGACATTCTGGTACATTCTATTTAATGTTTCTCGACTGCATTTATATGTATATGCGTTAAACAAATTTGGGCTCTACGTTATTAAGTAGTACAAACTGCCTTTTCCTATAACAAAAAAGAGCAATGACTATTACCTGTTGCACTGAATTATTATTATAAATCCCACGGTTTATGTGGTAGAATTGAGCATTCTATTTGGATGCTATTTATCAGTTCAGTTTATAGCTTCGTTAATTAGTGTAATTTTACAGGGTTTGACCTGGATGTCTGCTTAGAAGGCTGGTGATGACCGAATAACATACAGCTTCCTGCAGATTAAAAATGACAGCGACTTTCAGCTCTTGGTGAATCAACCCCCGGAACATTCATTCTTCCTCTCTGAATTTTTTGTAGGTGTCTTAGAGGCGAAAATGACACAGTTTTGTCACCATGTTCTGTGTAGGGAATGGACTTTACCCCTTATCACTACCATCCACATACAAGCGCGTTTTGTTGGATCAGGTTTTTTACTAGATATTACGGCACTATGACTTTCGAATCAGTTTGCCTAAATCAGTCTATGTGAACGATTTGAATATTAGACAATGTTAATAAAGAACTTAGGTAGTTTACAAACAGGGTCACGTGAGAATGTTGTGCAGACATTGGCAGTTCCTTTTGAAATAGTTTTGTTCTACCGGGTAACGTTATGAAGGTGTTACAGGCTTCCAAAACACCATGATACTTTAGCTATTTTTTCATTTGCATTCCACAAATAATAAACCAAAACGGCCTATGTATACAGTGCTCTACAAAAGTAGCACAATACCGATGAACAGTGGTTACTGAGACAGTGTTCAAACAGTAGCAGCAAGCATATTAGTTCAACAGCCCTTCTGGCGAGACAACGCACATCACTGTTAAAATTTTGCAAAGTTTTGAGTAGAAGTCAAAACAAGGGGAAATTTTGCTGCTAACATTCAGAACTCTTTTGGTCAAGAAACGCGTCAGCTTTGTTGCAAGGATTGCTGGCAATAAAAAACACCTGTAGAGATTGTTTCTGCATTGCTTACCTTGATAAGTAAATTTGGACAAACATATCCACTCGGCTTGTGATTACATTGAAAGTGGTCCCTTAGCTTTAATTTCGTAGAAAATACACAAAAATTAAAAAAATACACACAATATAAAAGTGATCCGTAGAACAATTTTCATTTACATTCAGTGGACCATTTGTGAGTCCTTTATCTCGTAGGAGACATCAGCCTGTTTGAATTTTGTTTCAAAATTCACTAATTTATATCCATTTATTCACTATTCACGTTCCGCATAACTAGAATGGAAAAAAATACCTCCACGTGTGAAGAGAGAACAAACACAGCTTCTGCAAAAAGCATCCGAAATTAATTCAAATACAAGAATAAAAATACGGTTTTTAAGGCCGACAAGGTTCAACCTTGCGCTGAAGAGGCCACGGCCTATTTTCTCATGCTGATATTACATTTCGTCCAAGCTTTCATAACATAGAAAAGTGAAGAGGCCGAATCACGTTTGGGCATAACACTTCCCCGGGTAATTTTTGTAGTAAGCTCAAATCCTATCGGTTCAGTACTTGATGCCATAGTACATCATTTGTCTGGAAAATACCAGTACGACCAACCTTTAGCCCGGTTTATTCTTACTGAATTGTGGGTTTGTGACCTTCAGAATCTCACACATCAAACAAATGAGTGAGTTCGAGCAGCACACGAACGCAAATCTCCAATCATAATCCAAGCAGAAAAGCACTCTGCCAAGAACGAACATGTGCGCGTGTATGCACACAGGGTTTTCCTCTATTGACAAAGTCCAGACTATATAATCGTCCTTGAGCATATTTCCAAAACCATTGGTAAAATGCCACAAGTAACAAAAATCCTAGTTATAGTCGCCGCTGGGATCGGAATTCTATGTACCTTGGCATCAATCGCAACAATTGGCGATAATCTTGGACGTAAGTACCGTTCATATATGAGTGCCGTTCGTGTAACAGAAATAGAGCTGTTCAAAGAATTTGACAAATTTATCATCCCTTTTTTACAGAACTTCCAACAAGTGCACTCAAAGCAGGTGCGGCATTCAACTTTCTCGCATTGTTTGTATTTATCGCGGCTGTGGTTGTCGTGGCAATCGGATTTTGCATTTCCATGGAAGAAAAACTCACAGGAATTATCGCTACAGCTTTGGGCGGCGCAGCCGGTGAGTTTTGTCTATTTTTTGGACACGTCAGAATCTACGAGCTACCCGAAAGTACAAATAAGTATGCGTCAGCTTCGGTTTACGCAGGAAATAATTTCGCGCAAACGGAGTTGTTTGCCGATTTCAAGTCACAATTCAACTTAGCAAAATACACACATTTGTATACCAATTTGGTTTTGACTGGAGACCCAACTGAAACCCAGCTGACTCTCTCACTTGTGATGTTTTTAAGTAACTTACTGTGTTGAACCAGGCAGCCTTATGTTTTATTTGGCATGATAGTCGATATATCGTGATACATTGTAGTGATACACCACTAACAAAGTTGCCGAAAACTCTTCGACAGCCCACGACATGATAAACAAGAGATTTAACTGAGTTTCAGGTGAGCCTCCCGTCAAAACCAAACTGGTGTGCAAATGGGAGTATTTCGCTACTTTCGTGAAATTTGGGTTCAAGTAAAACTTAAGGTTGCCGGAAACTCGGGACATCTCCAATCTGATGAAACCCAAGAAGGGCAAAACCGGTCGTGGACTGTCGAAGGGGTTTCAGCAACCTCATGAGTAGTGCATTATGTCTTCACAATTCAGATTCTTATACAATACGGTAAATTCGAGTCAAGTCAGATCAATGGTCACTTGATACATTAGGTTTGTTCTTCTTGACTTGCACAATGCCACATAACAACAGCTCTCCTGAGAATGTAAAGCAGCGTTCCATCGCGGAATAATGTGCTTGAAAACATCCTTCGGTAAGAAGTGTAGATCCAATAACTATATCCAACTTATTCCATTTCGTCGCATAAAATAATAACCTCATTCACAAAAATGAGGTTCCAGAATAATTTCTGAAATGGCGCAAGACTGGAAAAGGTCGAACGAAAATTTATTGCGTTTAAATAATGGCTCATGAGAGCGGAACACGAGTAACGTCAAAGAACATTGTGGATTTTTACGTTGTCATTAGCCGCATGCTCTGTTTTATCGCGACTAGAGGCATGTTAAATGTACCAGCATTAATCAACTGCAGAGCTGCACGAGAACTTGGTTTACTTTAAATTTCACAAACCTAACCGTTTCAGCTTCCGCTAGTGTCTGACTGGCTAGAAAACTTAATTTATACCGAATGAATTCATCCGTAAGTGGGGTGCACTTTACACCTTTTCAAAAAAGGCTGTTGCCCACGCAAAATTATGCTGCCCAAAACGAAATATTCTGCATAAGGAGACCACCCAATTGATAGTTAAAAAAACAGTTCAACACTGACGTTCCACAACTCCTGGAGGGGATTAAATTCTAAAATAGCCACGTAGGTTTTCCAAATTTGATCTATATATATATATATAAATAATGTACGCACATAAACGTACATCGAATACCGGGCAAGAATGCCGAGTGGCTTAGCTGGCTGACAAGAGCAAGCACATTATCACTGAATTAACTATAAAGTGCGTTGTAAGCTGAATTTTACTTCTGCCAAAATATTGATTCCAAAGACACTTTAGTTTGATCGTTCCCTTAAGTACTGCCGAAGAAACGAATCGACATAACACAGACATAGTTTCTGTAATCGTCACTGCTTTATTATGATTAAGCCTTGGTCGGCTTCCGTAAACATCACCCTTTAAGTTTTTAAACAAGTCTTTAGTCTTGATGGTTCTATTTTTTGAGAACCAGGAGAATAAACCTGTTTATAATTTTTACTCTAAAGTCAACATAAAACAGCTAAATCCTTGTCTCATGATGACAAATGTGCAAGGTTTAATGTATGTGAAGCAGAAAGGAATAGCCTCCCTCTATTAGTGTTTAACATTTTTCTAATGTTTGCGATACATCATAACTTGAGCATTCAATATCAAGGGCTTTTGGACCTTCTGAAAATGATTTAAGGGCAAGCACTGCATTCATGCTTTTATGTATTACCGGTTCAGGCTTAGACGACGAACTCCAACCGAGTTGCGCGCAGACACGAATGAATAAATCATTATAATAATTCCTACATTGCGCATTACAAAATAAGCCACATTACTGAAAAAACGAATTAATCTGTGAGTAACAAAAATGTATTCTATTGCACTTTAAAATGCGGCAAACTTTTGATATTTACGACTTCTCTCTGACCCTGGCGCCCGAAGTGCTCAATAGGGAATTGAACTCTGCCTAATAGACAGCACGGTTTGAAAGGTCTCCAACTTGCAGCCATAATTAGCTAATCATAGTCATCCAAAGTTTTCGGGCGCTAAACGATAGGCACATTATGTTCATGAGGGTGAAAGTAAAAGCAACTTATCTTCATCATTTTATTCCGTTGACCTGTTTGGCATTCAAGGACCATTCGCATCGCATTCATTGATATCGATCAGCAACCAGTTGTCACCTACTGCAGTTGTATTGCCGCAACGCTGCCGCTTTAATAATAATGACTATTGTTTTTCTTCGTGGCGTTTGGCTTACTAAGATCAATTACTAATCAGTATCTCAGTTGACTCTGGTTTTCTCTCGTTGTATACCTAATGAACCGATACCGGAATAAGCTGGAAAGAAATGGCACGTTCCACAAAATTTACCTTCTAGTTGATGAATTGACATTGTAATAACTGCGGAAACTACTTCAGGATTTTGATTTTACTTTTCTGATCAAACGAGATCCAGATAGTCGCATATTGGTAAATCTTTCAATTGGCCAATATGTTCTGACAAAAAGCTACAAATTAAGCGCCTGGATGAGCAATAGTCAACAGATAAAAAATTCCATATAGAAGTGGTGATATTTTAGTCCCATGCGCGTAGTGAGGCGATAACTACGACAAAAATATATGCAGATTCACTAACGTTACTAGCTTGTAGCTTTCAAAACGACCGTTAATGATTCAAAAAAATGCTCACAACTAGGGGAAATTAGACTGATCTGATTACAATCCTTGATCTTTGCATTTGTCAGTGTAGGATTGTCTGCAGTTATTCTGTTTTGGATTGTTCAGACTTCTAAAAGAAAATCTATCGATTTTCGAATGTTCAGGCTGTGAGCGACACCACACTGAATACACTGATGAGCGATCTAGTCCTTAGCACGATCACTAAGACTAAGTTTGTTTCACAGAAACTTTCCTGTAAAAGAGAACGTTTTCTATGTCAAGTTCTTTCTGAGGTAACCAATGTTAGTTTAAGTTGACTTTCTCCACCAAAATAAAGCCAAACTACCATAACTATTCCATCGGAGAAGTGCATGGCACGTGCCTCCAGGCTGAGTGACGTTTGTTTTCTTCCGTCCATTTTTTTGTTCCGATTTGCGGGTCGTTCGAAACGGTAGGAACGCTTTAGCCTTTTCACTCGTCTATTATACCGCTGATTTAATGTTTTTGAATTCAAAGAATTTCAGCCGTATCCGTCTGCGTTAATGACAAGCTATGGACACCCATTAGTATATGTTTGTAACGAAATACCAAATAGTAAAATCCAGGGTACTCCAAAGTTGAGGAACATCTGTATTGAGTACTTTCACAAGCTTATCCGAGATTGCCGTTCCACTCGTATTTTTCCAAAAGGTATTTGATCGGTTTCACAGGGCAGGATTTTGGACAATAGTTTATTTGTGCAGTTCAGTAATGGTCCTTTGTCAGTGACCGTGACCCACATCTCTCAAACGTTCCTTCCTTCAAAAAATCTCTCTTTGTGATGAAAGAGAAATATCGTGTGGATTTCTTGTTTGTCGATTACTGGAACTCTTTGAAACAGGGTTGCTGTTAATGTTATACTAAATGTGTGTCTTGTCTCCCCCCCCCTAAAGATTCTTCACCCGTATTCAACGCATCCAGTATCCCCGGCATTCTTTTCCAAATACCTGATAAATCTGAGACGCAGCCTGAAAATCTACATTCTCTTGGGCTTGCTAGAGATGATCAACAGTCTGCCGTAAATGGTTTCAAATTCTCTCATGATCCCAACTTCCTGCAGCCTGTGAATTATGCCCTACACTTTACTCACTCTGAGCATTTATATAATCCAACAGTTTATTCATGCTCGACCATCCTGCCATACTTTCTTTTAAGTGGCACATGATACCGCCTAAATGCACCGTGCGATTTGTCTGACCACACAGCACTTAGCCCATCAAGTGGGGCGTTGCCATCAACAAGGAACCATATTCTCTTTTGTTCTCACTTCTGCAATCTATTACTAGGTTTATGCAAGCATCACTTTTGGGCTGGAAGCGTATTCTTCTGTTTTATTTTTTAAATAGCCAGAAAGGATGGAATAGCAGGTTTTGAAAACTAAGATTTAGACACACAATTACGGAAAGAGATCGCCGGAGGTAAACCATGACTGGTGGTGATTATAACGGTCTTGGAGTTGGCGAAGGATGTTTGGGTTTGCGTAATCATTTTATGGGGAGAAAAGATGTTATTCAATTAGTTGGTCGCCTTTAAAGACACTAAATTATGGGTTTAGTTTTTGCATTCATTGCACCCTCGTCCATCTAAAGATATGCCACATTATAACTTGTACAACCATAATTAAAACTCAGGGATATTTTGCATGTGTACTAACAGCTGACTGGTAGTCCACACCGGCTGTGTAGATAAAGTGCCTGAGAAAATTCTCCGCTTATTCTGCCGCTCTTTCTTGCACAAATGGTATGAGCATTCTAGTATAAAGCTAATCTCCACAGCTAATCAATATCCGACAGGACTTTGTCGGCGATCCAAAACCTGGGAGTGACATTTTCACTCAGTCTATTTTTCACTCATATTCCCTCTAGACGGCTTATAAAACTCAGTTGCAACACGATATGCTTCGTAGTTTTTATGATGGTCTTCAAGCTGCCGTCTTTCGAGTTCATCTAGGAACAGGGTTGGTCTTGGAGTCTGAGATGTTCTGCTCTCTCTTTCAGAATTCTTTCTTTGGATCCTCACTTAAGACCTGATGGGCTTTTATTATCGAACTGAATTTAAAGGACTTGAAATAGGCCTTTATGTGATACTTTCCCGTTGTTCAGTGACTGAAGGGCTTGACAATAGTCCCTATAACAGCAAACATTAATTTCTGACTAAATATTGTTCCATTTATCATGTTGAACTTTGAGATTGTTTTGAACTTAAAAGGTTGGGACATTTTTAAAAACCGGGAACCCCTTCTACTGTAAAATGATTTCACCAGAATCGGTACCCTAAGGTAGATCAGTCTGCTCGTATTTCAGCCGCATTATGGCAGCAGCAAAGATTTTTGCATTTAAAGTTTTCAAATGGTGTTTGGAAGGCCCGCTGTTCTATACTTGGCTATCATTCTTGTTTTCATTGTTCTCCTTCAGTGCTCTAGTTGTGCTGGTAAGAATTGTGTTCCACATGGTTTTACCCTGCCAGGAGTGCTGACAGAGAGCAGGCAGAAAAATAGAAAGAATAAACTGAGTTGCATTACGGAGATCATTGAATCCTCGATGACCGACCGTGCTTGTCGGTTTATCCTTACTTTGTTTGGAGTGCTTGAACAGTTGAGAGATATACTCTGCCTCCCAGAGCGCACGAATAATGAGCATTACTTCGTCCACCCAACTGGAGACTTCCATCAGGCAGCTAGTCTTATCCGGTTGAGTTCCGTTCGCCGTTCAGTTATCGTCTTGGGTAATCCATCCTTTTTAGTTGAATTGAAGTGAACCATTTTCACATAGGCTTTAGGGGATTGAGTACGGTTTTCGTTGTGCTTATGGACCATGTTGGGATACATGGTTTCCAAACAGTGACTATGTCTTCATAGTCACACAGTGTTCGGCTGTCCTGTGATATTTTATAGATAACGCATTTTTACTCCCATATGCTTCCTTCACTGTCGCAGAACGCCCATTGTATCACCTTTACCTTGCATTAAACAGGATTGTCCTTCATTTTCTATAAACACGTACGCGTATTCGCGCATACTTCTAGCGCAGCAGACTTTCTGTTGAAACCAAACTCCATCTACGGAATTTTCAAGTGGTGCAGTATTTGTTCAGCTGAGGAGGCGGCAGCGAAAGAAGGTTTGACTTTAATGATAGCATTTGTCGTCGCCATGTTGTAGAAAATCCCGGTGACTTAACTGCCACTGATAGAGACCCAATCCGTCGGCCAAGTGCCTTGTTTAACTTAGTGTCATGTACCAAGGTGAGTTTTATCCGGCCAAATGCTAAGTTTTGCAAACATTTTTTCATCCAAGTGCTTGTGAACGGAATGAAAAAAATTCATTTTTGTTGTCCAGAAGTAAAACTTGAAATGTCAGCCAAATTTTCAAATATTCGTTCCACAAATTATTGACTATCAACTCTCGAATTTCGGTGTCACTTCAAACACCTATGTACCTTATTTGTAGTACTACTCTGCTGAAAAATATCCGTGTTTACTTGGGAATTTACATCCAATTTCTATAGAATTTTACAGGAAGAATAAACCAAGGACTGACTAGTTTGGTCCCTATTGTGCCCTTTCGTCACTTCCTTAGGCGAGTAGAAATGTTACCGGACCTTCGCGTGACCCCATTTGCTTTGTCGGCGCAATTTCTATTCAAAAATGCTGCTCCCTTCCTCAGTAAACCAGTTTATTCTAAGCAGTAGAAGCTGGTGCGACAACTTCTAATTTCAATGTCGGATGAAATATATTACGGCGGTAACCACATCAGTAGTTTTTGCGAACCATAGTAACGCATCCATCACATTTCTCCTGAATTTTTTCCATCTAAACACGGTCCTTCAAACTGACTTGATTCATTAAGAGAACATCGGTCTCCATACGCACCAGCGTTTGAGTGACTTGCACACGAACGATCACCTTTCCCAAAATAACTATCTCAAACTTGGTTGTACTTTAGAATTTTCTGGTAAACGTTTCAAACACGAGCGCCAATCACTTACTCATCATAGTTATTTGTCTGTTTTTCCATTTTCGGCTGAAATGGCTAAAGATTTAGCGCGTAGTTTATTTTCAGTTTGGACTGTCAAAAGTTTTTTCACACCTTGCGTATAATAAGTCACGTAAAAAATGTGCAGTATAACGTATTTCTATAGCCTTAGTCTAGTTACCCACTGTCCTCAGCGTCTTTCTATCGAAATCGATAATCACATCATGCTAGAGGTCAAGATAAAACTAGCAACTTAATGCGTGTCTGTTCAACGTCATTAACAGTTGTTACAAACAACCTGCACTCTGTTCAGTTTGACAATCTCAGCCAAACTACGTTCACGAATCTTCAAATCGTGTACAGTCAGACGGCGTCAAATAATTTGCACAACAATATCTATGGGCCGTGTGGCACGGTGTTAGCTCTTCATTTTTTTTCGAAGTCCAGTCTCTCTGTTCGTTTGAGTTGCGCAGGTAAATGAATGTACGCACCTAAGAAAAGCGCATTTAAATGATGCGACGAGAAAACCCACAATTAGCGGTCTTGGAATTATCGAACAAGTATAATGGAGAATGGGCTTCAGTAGGTCAAAAACGTGCAAATTATCTGATGTAACAAGAGGTCGGCAGTGGAGAGGTGGAGAGATTCCGGAGGGTATTTCACCAGATATCGTTCCAACCGATGTTCTAATGGCTTTCTAGTGTGTGCCACTCTCCGGTGGTCCGTGTTTATTTATGGCCAATACTGCAGGTCTAAATGATTATCCAAATTTGTTGCTCTGAGGTCCAAGCTTCCTGGTTCACAGTCTAACTGACCTAGCTAAGTACCAGTTTGAATACCGCGTCAACGTGAAAACAGTTATGCTGACTTGTTTAGTTTGTACGCGTTGTAAGTGTAAATAAAATGGATACGCAACCAGAGCAATCAATAAAGAGCGATGAATCGATGACAGAGATAAATTGCACTCAGCCGTATAGAGAAGTTGGCTACGGCATGCATCTGTGCTCAGTATTGGGTGAGAAGTGGCTCAAATTGGCACGCGGAAACCAAACCTTTGTTGTTGTGTGCTAAGGCTCATAGGAATTTTGTGGTGTCGAAGAGAATATAATTAAGGGGACTTTTGTTGAGTATCTTCAAGTGTCACATTAGTGCCATTATTACCATCTTAGTTCGAGTGTTCAACCCAATGCATGTTCAATTCGTTTCAAAGAGGGAAACAAGGGTGACCGAACCTTCAAGATAGCTCCTACCTGGCAAGCCTACCGAAGACACCAAAGAGGTCAATACCAGCAGAAGATGAGCCCTTATTGTCCTCTTAAAAATTGCAAAACAAAGATGAAGACGAAAGGATATTTAGAACCCGGTGACAGCGGAAGTCTGGACAGGTCCGGATTTCTCGCTACACACTTTTGGACAGCTTCATGATGCCGCCACTATACGTTGCTGCCAGTTGAATACGTTCACAGCAGTGTTCATGTGCGTGAACACGTGTAGGGTTTTTAGGCTGGACTTGTCACGTCGTACATCCACGGAGGAGAACTACTCCCCGGGTCGTACACTAAACACGGTCCTTTATCCTCGCGCTAAAGGTGATGCAAGCTGGCAAAAATTACTCATGCCTCGCTGAAGTGTGCACTGAGTTCATCTGTCAATGTGCAGTGACGACTTATGCAGCTCAAATGTAGGTAAACATATCAACATTCCAATACCACTTGCCATATAGCCCAATCCATGAATACTACTCAACAAATTTGAGTGTTTCCAATTGGCCAGTTTTGTCTACCCATAAAAGAGCCAATCTTTGATTAGCGGAGAAGTAAAAATGCCTCCATTTGCATTTCTGGAAGAGAATGTTGAACATATTCATGCCTCATATCCGCATCAGACGGACTCGGAAACAACACGTTTTAATAAAACAGTTAAGATAGGTCCATTGGGGCAAGAAGTTGGCATCTGTTCTATCTGATCAAATTTCGATGACCACCTCGCTAAAATGAACAAACACGTTTGCCTTAACTCGACAACTTTTAGAGGAGGCACAAAACAAGTCCCTAAGCACTAATTAATTCAGAGAAGAGAGAAACGTGAGATGAAAAACCGGAGCTCAAAGAGTACGAAATTTACCGTTCAAACAGATATTTGACAACTGTTGGCTTGGATTCCAACAGTTGCACCAACTCCGTTGATTTATTACAAGATTGCATCTTAGACTGACTTTCTAGCGCACGCACTGATAACAGGTATAATTAATTCCCTGAATTCGACATTGTAAGACTGTTACAAAGTGCACGGATGTGTATTAGCCCATAAATATGACCAGTTTGTTTGAATGAGCATTGCATTTAATCTGCCTGATTCATTAACACATACCTAAATTGAAGCTTATTAGACGTACATCTCATCTTCATGAAATCGCCTTAGACGTTGAGGGCTTTTTCATGGCTGAGACGTATTGTGGCTACAATATTTATGAAAAAGAAGATATAAACAAGAAGCATGTATCTTTTTTTCCAATGGAATCTAGCCTTTGGTTTTGGCTTCAAGTTTTATGTTAACGTGCCTGTCTGCTTGAACCCAAAGCTTGCTGCAGTAGGCTCAGGACGCAATGAGCAGCTTGTCGTGGAATTCACAAGCAACCCAGTGAATGAACTGAAACCCTTTTTAACTTTCATTTTTATTCTATGGATCATTTTTCTTACGTACAGTGGTATCTTCATCCCTAGTCAACAAAGCAATGAATTATACAGTATAGAAAATTTGTCTGTTACTTGCCCCCCATAATGATAGTTTGCCGCCTGTTTATCGTAAAACAATTAGAAAAAGGTCGTAGTCCATTTTCCTCTAAGAAATTGTCGCCAAACTACCCCACCACTGAAAAATGTCCCCAGTAGGCGCGTTTTATGCTCTACAAAGCAACGACAACCCCAATTAAGTAAAAAGTGAATTCATTTCGTTTTGAGTGTCGTGAGATATTGGCTGCCAAATTCCGGACACACCTGTGCTGGTTTGCCTCTATCGTGGGAAGAATTTTCGATGAATGAACGGCTAATCCAATGTAATTCGAGTAAGCATTCGTCCCGTCCCGGTACATCTTTAATTTCCGTTCTTTTAAGGCTATTTTTATTTGTTACGCTTTCAGTGCAGCTAGATCCAACCAGTACACAAAAAATTAACAGAATATATCCTGTGCACAATTGCCAAAACTACCATTATGATACCTTCTTATCATCGGCTTCCTGTGGTTATGCATTCGTATGTGGTTGTATCAATAGAACTCTACAGTTAAAAGAAAGCATTTGCTTATGAGTTGACGGGAACGTTCTACCAAGAATTTTTAAGTCCAAATTGTGGTAGCTTAAATTTAGGACTTAAAAAGCAGTCTCCTGCAGGATATTATGACTGGTCGCTTGGTTCCTACACTCACTGGCTATAGTACGCTTGTGGTACTGGGATGTAGGGATAGTAATTTAATTTACAGGTGCGTTACAAAGTTGCCAGCAAAAATACCAATCATTTGCTTTTGTCTTATAATGTCTCTGACAAAGCCAAGGTAATTTCCGCATTTCCGTTTACTTTTCTCTCTAATTTGATCCTCTCTGAGGGTTTTTTTATATAATCAGTCGTTTAATTTCATGTCATCAAGAATGCTAACTTCTCTCCAGCACCATTCTACAGGATCGGTATTATTAGTCAAACTTTATTTCTATTCATGCACAAACATCACCCTTGCAAGCAAGAACGTCCGTAGAAACGACTTTAAAAAAGTACGCCTCACCAAAATCGTAGGCCTTTCCATCCAGCATGGTTCAAGTAATTTAGGCAAATGCACCAGGCGGTCAGATACGATACAGCTGAGAAACACGGCACTTTTTGCTTTACAGAGCACGAGAACGATTCAAGAAGTCCATGAAATGTATGCGACTGTCCTGTACTTGTTTAAAACTATGCCCATATTCTGCGTCCCTGTTTGCGTTGCGGCGTCTTTGGATATACAAAACACAGCCCTTTTGAGCTCCCGGCGGGTCTCACAGACTTCGATGCTTATGTCTTTAAGTATGCTCTTGTTAGTGACTAAGTTCTTCCTGTGGCCACAAACGCCCGTTGGGGGGCATGCCGTTTGTCCGCTGCTGGATTTTACAGAACCTAAATCTGATGGTGACAGAGCTGGTTGTCTGATCCATTATTGTCCCAACAGCCCATAACAATTCCTTCGTGGGCGGGAATTACTTCTGGAGCCTCGGAGAAATAACGGTTGATTGGCAGGTGTAGTTCTTGGTGTTTCTTTGAGGAAAATGACCAATAAATTCGACATAGATGTGCATGGACAAAAATGCACTACTTTTAGTTTTGTCATTCCGAACGCGCTGGCAGGCTGATGCCATTTTTGACACCGTAGTTGAGGGAGGCTGAACAAACACAGGCACGAGTAGATGGATCTAACCAGTGATCATCACCATATGGAGCAGGACCCTTTCAAAAGACCTAAAATCCGGTCGAGCCCAATGCCAGCGATATGGATCTGTTTAAAGAATAATCAAGACGATAATTGCTACGATAAATCACATGTCCACAATCTTGCTTCGCCCCTCACGCGGAGCATAAGACGACATAATTTTCCACTGACATGACTCTACACACAAGTTGTTTGAAAACGTTTAGAAAACCCACCACCGGTTTTTCCATTCTTGAGACTCACCAGATAAGCCAAATCACAGAGTACTATCAACCGTATTTTTTGCTTGAACACTTCTCCTCATACAGATCAAAAAGTACACTGATGTAAAAACCAAATTGGTTTTACTAAGAGACCCAAGTGATTCCCAGCTGAATATCTTAGCTATGCTAGCTTTGGAAAAATATGCTACAGAAACCACCGTCTTTCTTTCAATTTGAAGCGTATTCGATCTGGTGAAGTATAGTTATATTATATACATATATATATATATATATATATTACATATATATATATTCATGTTTTATATAACACCAACTGGAAATAGGAAGAGGCCAGTGGTGGACTGTCGAAGGATTTCCAGCAGCTTTGTGTGATACATGTAGTTATTATCAGTAGCTTTTCCTAAATATCATCGAGTCTCAAACTTTTGCTCCGAATGCCACCTGGCTGTTCAATGTTTTCTGCAATAAAGTCAGGCCTGGGATTGTCTAATACAAATTGAACATTATCTTATATTTGCATGTAACACAAATTAGTCTACTCAGTTCTTTGAATCGGCTGATGGTTATCTGATGTCCACAGCGACAAGTTCTGTTAAGTGCTGTAAAATCACATCAGCTCAGGAAACTATCCCTGAGAGAGGAAAGTCAAAGAAATTAGTTGTGACTTGTCAGTTTATTAGAAGAACAAAATTGAATATGAGTATTCGTGGATTTTGTGGATTTTGCAGGACGTCATCTTGTCGTTGGTCAATACTGTTCGATTTTGGGAGTTTGATATCATTTTCGACACCTGACATGGGGGTGGACATTACTTCCAATATTTGCACTCCGTGAAACGCTTGATGAATCTGAGTAGGCTGTCTCTTCCGGTTAGTGTTTGTGATAATCTGCATACGTCGCAACTGTACAACGGATTATTCCCCTTGAAAACGCCACATGGTGCAGTAATGGGGCTTCCTTGATTCACACAATTTAGGCTATATCACGTTTGGGCTTCTCGATGAGACATCCGCCAATCATTTGGAGCCAACTTAACCCATAATAAATTCAACCCTGAATACAATTTGGTCAGCACGGAATTTGCCCTTTAAAGCATAGAAATATTGGCAGTGATCTACCTCGTTTAAAGCTAACTACTTCTGTCCATCTGTCACTGTTATTCAACCCTTTGAATATGGTGTCCGATTTCGATTGGGACAACATTTATGCAAACTTTCGGTCACTCGTCAGCCTAACCGATTACTCCCAGCCTAAAGAACCGTCCTACATGACTTTCAACCCACCGAATTTTATCCTCCTTCTGACGCCTAACGCCTCACTGTTTTCCATTTGGCCTTGAATGTTATAAAGTTCATAGGTCTAAATTTTTCCCTCCCACAATGATGGGTTCCAAGGTGGTTTTATAGCTCCATTTATTGCGATTGTTTTGCTGATGTAATTAGATCGCCAGGATGTTAAAATGCGAATAACTTTATCCTTTTTCTTTCAACTTCTGGTCCAACCTGACCAACCACTACCATTATATATAACTTGGTAACTTTGCAATATATAGAACGATGAGGTGGTAGCCAATGAGACTACGGTTATGCGGTGACTGTTGAGGTGAGAGGCTTATATCACCCTATGGAAATCATACATTGCTATTCAGTAAATGGACCGCGTTTGCCAACGAATACCGACTGTGATCTCTCAAATTGATTTTGTCGTGTGTTTCCAATGGAACGGATGGAATACAAATCTTCCGATAAGCGGAGCACAGAAAACCGTTTTTGTATTATGGATTAAGTGCTTCCGAAGACACGCTGCCCGATGATTTGATCCAAATTGAAGTTTGGCTTTGGTGTGCAATCCGGAGATCAATATTTATGATGCATTAAAATGGCTAACGAAGGCTAGGGAGATTTTTCCCCAACAGGGTTACCCATCGTTTCGAAAACTAGGGCTTTATCTTTAAAGGAATTGGCTCACTTGAGAACGACGTTTTTGGTTTACTTCCGTGTCAAATCACCCAAGACTATGCGTCCACAGATAGGGCACCTCATATCATTTAAATGTATTTGTATTACGCAAGAACGAGGCCATCAATATAGCTGTAAATATGAACCAAAAATCGTTCTACTGAAGGTTTTTGGACAGTGAATACGATGAAGGAGGACTAGAAACATAAAAAGCAAGAAATAGGCGAAAGGACTTCAACAGCTCATGGCAATTCATTCAGCTTACGAATTGCTTGACCATATTCTCTAAGCACGGGGTTGATAAACACTGAAGCTGGCCGTCTAGTAATCAAACTTAGGATGTCCGTTTTAGACGGTTTTTTGTTTTATGTTGAACTCCTCAGTATGCACGATATATATATATATATATATATATATCACACCGAATGACGTGCATCCCCGGGACAATTCAAGATGACGCTGTCACTCCAAACACTATATATTCTGTGAGCATCAACGTGGATAAATCCGCATTTTGCGGAGCTATTCCTTGTAGTGCTCATTTATATGACTTTCCGGGACCGCCTACCAAAGTGTACCCAATACAGTTCCGTTCGGGTTTTCCACCAAGTTTAATGTAACCAATGTAACAGGTACTTTGAGGTTGATGACTTAGATGGCTAAACCTGTACTGTGAAAGCTGCTCTTATGTTTACCTTCCCATTTATCTACTAGCACTAAAGAACTTTTGTTAGAATACAAATCAACTGTTTTTGGATGAATAATTGCTGTTTTAACAACCCTTGAACAGCCGAAAATGTAGTTGCGAGTATCGAATGGCACACGCACTAACAAAAGACACTCACCCAATAGGGCGTTGAAAAACATATGGAGGGTATTTCTTCTGGTGAATAATCCGTCAGTTTCATATATATATATGGTGCTATCACTATGCAGAATCGTTGCCTTTCGTTGCTCCTCCACTCCCTCTATTTTTCTTTATCATGTTTAGTTCTGCTTGCGATAATTGCATATGGTTGCTACTACAAGATTTTAGTTGAACAAGGTGGAAAACCTCCGTCAGTATACGAATGGATATTCGGGGGCATGATTGCTGGAACAGGACTTATTCTCACTGCAGTTAATTTGATATTTTCTTCATAGTCTTATTGGCAAAACAACATTTTGTGCTTGATAAAATTTCAGAATAAAAGTGGATATGTATGATTAACTTGGATTTTTCTCGTTGTTTCCTGTAAAATCACACCATGTTTTGTGACATCCAATGTGCACGTGAATATCAATTAGCACATTTCAACATCCGTGCGCCAGAGTTACCATCCATGCAATTTTCTTTAAATCAAGTGGGCGGTCACTAGAAAGTCAATGCACCTAACGCAAAAGAATGAGAATAAGGTCAGTTTTTTGTAAAACCTCAACCGACTTATATAATAATGGTGCTGTATTGAACAGTGATTTCATTGGGCTTCTGATAGTTCCCATGAACTTCTCAAAGAGAATCACCAGTGCGATAAACATTAATTTGCAGGTTTTCGCATGCTCATCTTCATAATTGAAAGTACCACAAGGGTATTGCCATGCAGTCATGATGAATGCAAGTCACATTGAGGAGTAGGAAGAAGAAGGAATGGTAGGGACCCATTGTGAAGAAGCGCAAAGCTATTAAGTGAAACAGTCAAGGCTAAGACTAAACATATTACCAAAGTTTGAATTGAAGCTTCAAGTTTTGCAGTGAAATCTTCTTCCTTTATGGGCATAAACGGGCTATTATTGCTGAACGATTGGGTGATCAGTTCTGCAGAGAAGATGCCCTCCAATAAATCAGAGCTACAGATAGTTGATGCGCAAATGGATGGCTTTCAGTATTTCGACCAGAGCGGAAAGGGACTTTGCACGGCAGGGAGGAGGGAGGCTCCAACTAGCGAAAGTAGGATTCTACCAACCACTGCGTGCCTACAGGATCATTTAAATCCCTCGCCCCTAGCACCTCAATAGACAAGGTACCGTAAACTCAACAAGTGTGCCTGGGTCCTGTATTCTAGTTTCGGAGGTGCAACAGACGTCATTTGATAGAGCATCGTGAGTGTGCGCAAGAGAAGCCCCTTG
>SJOL01002675.1:147030-158373 GCA_004794785.1 Opisthorchis felineus
TTATCATGTGGTTTCGGACCCATAGCTCATACCTAGCCCCCATAGTCTGATAAATTCTAATTTAAACAGCAGTTTTGTTCGTAGGTTCTCTTGAATCGTAGCTAAATAAGAGTAACTCCGTCTAGTCTCAAGAATTACCTATCTGTGTGGTGCGGAAACACTTTGTGAGTCACATGCTAATCAGAGTTGCTAACGTATTTTCATTAAAATATCCAGCTCGGCCTTCTTAACATACGAGCACAGAGATATACCACAACCTTTTTAGGCCATATTCCTCTCTGATACTGGTTATAACTAGCACGAAATGTTCAAACGCTTCCCCACAGCCAGTAAGGTTCTCCATGTGTGCTCAGATTATTTTTCATTGGTATCCATCACACCGATTGAGAGATTCTTGCTTAAATTACGGAGGTGTTCCACGCTTAATTCAACTAGCCTTTTTTGGTTCACCCAAAAACCCCTAGGACCAACGCAACAACAAAATGTGGAGGTTCAAACTAATTCCAGAAGTATACCGTTGGCAGACTGTCTAGCATCAGCCACTGTCAAGAATCTCCATATGAAGGCGTGGGAAGGATTGGCTTTGACCTCATCAACAAATTTGTGTTTTGGCAGAATCTTTTGGGATTTCCAACAGTTCGGACCAAATTGATACACTGAGTGATATATGCAGTTTTGGAGTGAGAAAAATCGTCCGCCATTTTGAAACACACCACCATGCGTTTGGGTCTATCCCACATCTATGCACGATTCACCTAGAACAATGTAAATTGTGCTCTAGCAAGCTCAGAGTCGTTTGTTCAGATATCTGATAAAACTCTAAAATTGTAGCTAAATCACACTAAATCACAGGACCCAAACATGGATTGCATCCCCTAACTACAATCACTCAAGTCCAAATATCAGGAAAATAAAGAGCTAGGATGCAGCAGTGCCAATTTGTCCTACAAAATTTGAGTAACCTATATGAAAGGGAATTATTCCAAACATTTGTGGGAACCTCAACCTTGGGAGGTCACCATTGAGGAACCGGTCATCACCAGATCATACAATGTGAACGGAGTGCGATCAGTAGCTGATCAGCTGCAAGCAGTTTGGGTAGATGAATCTCAAAAAGATATCCTCCTGCTTCTCAGTATGGAGTGACCACACTCGTAGGAAACAAAACCCTAACCTTAAATCTATGACTTCCAAATTTCCAAGTAGTGAATTTTGCGAGTAACCTAATTTCCGGAACTGCATTCGTATAATAAATTATGGTGCATAGCTTATTAGCGAGGACTCTTCAGTCCTTGAGTAGGGGAATTTTCATGTATCTCAACTTACCTTAAAAAGAATAGTTCAGAACTTCCGGGTCATGAATCATTTTCTCATCATCGTCAGTGATTTCCGTGTTTTGCCGTTTAGAATACGAATCACAACCCACACAGCTGGTACCGGACCTGAAACCTACAGTGCTCACACAGGCAAATCGTGTGTGAACCTGCGTGAGTAAAAACTTGATTGTATTTTGGATTATCGATGACCCATCGCGGTATCTGGACCAGATGCCACTCTATTAAAAAAGTCCCTGGTGTTGCTCTATTTGCTGTGAATTTAGTTTGACTCACTACTTAAGTTTTACCACCAGTGCTATACGGAACGCACCTCACTCACTTCACCCACACAAAATGGTAATCCGGAATCGACAGACGTCAATCAATAAAAGCACAGGAAGGATGTTCGGCACACAAATGCAAGGAATTGCAAACCAAGGCAATAAATTCTTACGAGTATGGTGTGATGTCGGGGATATTCACTACACTTCTGAAAGAAGAATGTTTATCCCAAGGTGAATGATTAGGAGCTAACTATCAAGTAGGTGGAATGCGTCACTGCACTGTTTCGATAATTAATCGGGCGGTGGTTGATCTGCTTTTTGAGCTTGGTAACGGACTTAGCGTTTCGTCACCGGTAGAGCAGGCGTCATTAGTATGTGGTTTGGGAAGAGCTCCCACGCGTGCAACAGACTGTGTATACATAGTCAGTTCAACCAGGATGCCACTGGCAATGTTAAAAACCTTAGACAGCACCGTAAAGGATCTTTTACCTTCTATCACGGGAGAAACAGAAGACTAATGCAGTGAGAATAGAGGAGCATGTGGTAGCAGTAGTGAACTGTTTTCCAGTCAAGGAGAATGGAACGATTTTTAAACCTTACGAAAAAAACATCAGACGTGCCTTTGACAGCATAGATGGTGGCAATGTGAGGCCGAGACATTTAATGCAATAATATCTAGGGCGTAATTTTAGGTAGCATGAGGACGATAAAGTGTTTGGTAAGCGACATATTAACGCATATCTAACAGAATACTAAGATTACATCGATACAGTCAAATCCGAACTTTACAAGAACTGTTCATAGACCATCTATGAAGCTGACTTCATTCTGAACAAAATCACAGTCATTCAGAAAGCTCGGTGCAATTCAAAGCCGCTTTGTTCTTCTTAAGGCTCATGAGTAAGGCCTAGTCTGTGAATTTCCGTCAGCTTTATTTCTTCGTACAATGTTTGCCTGAGTTAATTTTGACGGGTGGATCGGCTGAATCCCATCGGAAAGTAATAATGATAATAATAATAATATTTAACCGGATGTGTTACCCCAGGTTCGACCCATTTTCAGTTGGAACGATGTTCACGCTACTGAATCACGTTTCAATACCACAAATGTGCTCAAAGGATTTGAGATATAAAAAACTCAAGCCTACATCAGCCAAGTCCTGCGCAGGCAGATAAAACGGAATGCTTCATTTAGATTTACTTCCGGAGAAGAATTTTAAAGTTGTCTATCTCCATACCGACATTACTTTGCATAAAACAAAACGTTTTACTCTGCAGCTCCTGGTCCGTTCGCTTTGGTACCAATCACCCTAATAACACTACTAACTCTAATCCTATCAAGGGAGATTTTGTAAAGACCCCCTTCTTCAAGAAATTCGATGGAAGTATACGTCCGTCCTGTAACGAAATAAAAACAACACTGACTTCAGAACTAGCACCAGAAGAATGACTGTCCCAAAATACCGAAAGGGACAGAATAAATCGGGACACAGAATAGAGTTTCAGCAACCCTGCTAGCTGAGCATATTCTTGGAATTCATGAAGGAGGTAAGCCTTTTCTGAGGAGAGATAGATACAAACCGTGTTATTCTGGTTCCTTATAGTGCCTCAGGAAAAATATTTTGCATTCTATGTCTCCTTCTGACGGGTAAATAAGGTTTGTATCTAGTTATATATATGCACAGTCAACAATGTCTGCGTAACCCGAGGTCTAAATTGTTATTTTGAATACTCAGCGCAAATTACCAGCAAAATTTTATCCAAACCGTCTTTTTTGATCCTTTTACTGACAGTCCGCGTCCTTCAGCTAGTCAGTCGAATTAGGTGGCACTGTTTCCTGTGGTTAAAACCCCTTTTCACCTCCTGAGCTCTCAATATCGAGTTTCCCCAGACTTCGCTGCTGGCGTTCAGAGGTTTTGCGTGCACCGTCAAACTTGGCTCATGTTGGTATAGATTTTCTCACATCGGGCAGGAATGAAAATCTCGCTGAAGCATCTGGGTTGACATAATTATTGTCGTTTTATGAGGGCCCGAATGAAAGTGGATTGTCAAACAGGCTCGCACTGTTGTGCACACATTCTGAACATAAGCCAATACTACAAACGGATGCCGGTTTTTACGGGGTAACATTGGATTTGATTGAGCGTCAAGACTACTTTTCACTGAAATCCACTCCAATACAGCAAGCTTAGTTCTGGCGCTAGGCGCTTACTCAACTTCGCTTATTCCACGAGTTATCGCTTCTTAATAACCAGACATGCGGAGAGTAGGTTGCGAAAGAGATGATTTTTTTGATAGATTTGAGGATACCAACGTGGAGTGTTATTTTGTGAGCATAGACAACCACAGGTGGGGAGGTGAGATGGCAGAGCAGTTTATCGAAGCAAAACACCATGCACACTATACTTTCAGGCACTGGAGTGTAGGCTTTTCGGTTTCGTAGTTCGTCCTCTGCGTGTTTAGAAGTCCTACTGTAACAGAAACTACAAACCAGGAACTACTAACGTTCTCGAGGTGTCAGTTGTGGCCAGTTGCCGCCACCCAACAACCTTTCGAACGACGTCGGAATTTGCGCAAACACTTTTGACCTTTAAGAACGGATGTGTTTTCAAAATGTAAGGGTAGAAATCAGAAAAAGTGGTTCGGTAACGCCGTCCATTCTGAATTTGATAATGGTGACCAACTTCCAGTAACTTACCATGGAAGCACCACTGGGAAAGAGTACTTCATTTTTTTCAAATATCGACTTCCTAGTGGTAAGCAGATAAACAAAAATTGGCCGTCACGTACAGGGCTCAAAGTCTCGGGATAACGGTATCGCGATAAGCTAATCAGTCCTTTTTACAACCATCCACTTCCAGATGGAAGGACGGTTGAAAAATAGAGAAGGAAAATTCCATAGAGTACAGACAGACCAAATTACCTACATGAACTACCGACCAGTAATTCTGGAATGTGTGCTGTGAAGGACCACACAGAGGATTATTCACTCTGAGGTCTCAGGAAATCCGGTCAGACTGAATATCCTGGGGAAGGCTTGCTTGGATTCCGCTAAGACAGCAATTGTCTCACAAACCCATTTTCTTGCGGGTGGAGTAACAGAAAGGGGAATAGTGTTGAGGTATTTCACCTGAATTTAAGCAAGTCCTTTTGCTCTGTTAATCATAATCTCTTCACATTTAACCTGAAAGATCATATGATCAACTACGGTATCTACAGATATACAGATGATTTTTAAGGCACCGAACATTCTAGGTCGTTATGAGGGGGGGTGGCTCTGGAAGAGCGAGGTATTTGGAGATGAGAATCCTGCAGTCAGACCCAGAGAAAATCATGAAACATCGATGGTATGGGACCTCCCGTTAAATGTAACCAAACACTGCCATCTCAATCACCAGTTTCCTACCTTCCCGGGACCTCTGGAGGATGGGCCGGCAATCTATATCCCGGAACATGTACGCAAATTATGAGCATTGACTTTAAGGTTAGTTATCAGTGCAATACAGTGGCATAAAAGCGAAAGGCTTGCCTTACCAGCTACACACTTTTGTGCAGCCTGGAATAGCTGAGGTGTTGCTACCATTCCTCACAACCTTTATCAGCCGGCATCTTGAGGGTGCAGACATGGTCCACGGTCCTAAAAGAGGACATGGATTGCTTGAGTAGTATCGAACGCATGGCCAATGAAAAGAACGCTTGGGTTGGAAAGAATAAAAGACCTGATTAATGAGTAGTTACGCGCGGGCCATTTTCAGGTGCTTTGGCATGTGGGAGCAATGTTAACAGAACGGGCGTGTCATCAGTGCTTACCAGCGATGTCCAGTTATTGCCCGGCCGAGCTGCCTGCTCATGGTAGAAACCGTCGTACTGATGTTGTAATCTTACAGTGCAGTTGGCTATATTCTGATAACGAATGTAAACGTGTCCAACTTGATGGCTATAGCCTTTCATTAGGCTACCGCCATGGAAGCTCCCTTGACACAGTTAGTGGAGTTAGCAAATGTGCACCCTGTGGAGAAATTATAGAAACACTCACGGTTGATGATTCGATGGCCGGGAATTCGGCTATTTGGTGTTTGGTATTTGGCTTGCAAACATTTCGCCACCATTGGGGGAAACGTTGTCATTGGACGCACCAGGAAGAAAGCCTCAAGACTACTTCATAATGCAGACGTAGATTGTGATAGCATATCCCTGCCTTTCCACCAGCGGGCCTTTATGACAAATAATGCTCTACTCTTACTAGTCACGTGATTTATCTATTCGTATTTCAGAGCGGTTACCCAACCCGTCCAGGTTCGTTTGAATCTCGATGCACGCCGCCGTTTGACATAGTCCATGGAGTTCCAACCTTGAGAGATCAGGCCGACGTGCTGGCCAAATCAACGCCTTCATGAAACAGCAGAAATCAGCTATTGATGAGGAGGTAGACGTAAAGTACGTCGTAGGTTTTCTCATGTATCACCTTTTCCAATCTACTCATGGCGAAGATTGACAGTGTATGGATTTATGTGAGTTAGTCAGTATTGCTCAATTACACATTTACTAACGTGGGCAGCACTCACAACGAGCACTCCTTGAATCAAATCCATTTCTGTATGGATAATACCCTTGTACTACTTCCAAAAATGGTAGGACAGTTTGAAGTTTCTTCTGAATCCACATGACGTGGAATTCAAACTGATATAACAGTCTCAACTATAAGATCACTTTGCCTCAGTACACCTATTTGTTTACTTCTGGTTCAGAGGTTTTGCTACGCGCCTCCTTCTCACACCAACACTAAGCACCATCCCATTGGGTTTTATGTGTTTGCACATGCATTGAAAGCTTTCTCAGCCCAAGAACTGGCAACTTGGTGTTAATGACCTGTGAGTAAAGGGTTGATGAGTACATGCAGACCCTGACTGGATTCATACCGTCACCAATCGTTATGGGTGGACATAAAGATAGGATACGTTTCAAGACCATGTAGGGACTTATTCCTTTCATATCTTCGAGGGTCAAATTCCGTCTCTTTCATAAATGCATCCGATTGGGGGATCTGAAATCCTATTGGCGATTTCTCGCCTGATCACTGTGATGTTCCGTTTGTCCGGAAGACCACTAGTAATCCCAATTTCTTTATCATGGATTGGTTAAAGTAAAATAATCGGCGCTGTATTAATTAGGATCCAAATGTTGAGGGCAACAGTGTACTCGCAAAACACTTGCTGGCACTATATAGGTCAACTACGACCGCTAACTATTGATCACGAAACTAAAGATCGAAAACAAGATATCCAGAACAATTTTACAAGAGTTTGTAGTAAGCAAACTTTATTCCCCGTGGTAATAATCTTGGAGTCGGACAACACTGCAACCCACCTTAGATGCAAGTGTTAAGATGTCCTATTAGATATTTTACATCCTGTCCAAATTGGTGGACTCCAAGAACAATTTCCCCCGTACATGCACATATAGGTGAGTGGTTGGCCCATTTAGTACACATATCCAGCACGCTTCCAGTCGCACTGACGCGAGCTTTTGAGAGATCGTAGAAGACGGTTGTCATATTGTGTCACAACATTGGACAAGAATTATTCGTACTAACTTCAGCAGCACATTCAGTTGCCTGGAAACATCACAAACGAGAGATTCAGCTGGGTTCCAGGTGAGTCTCTCACAAAACCAAATTTGTTTGCAAATGAGGGCATTTCGCTAACTTCAGACTTTATTCTTTGGATTGGTTCTAAAGTGGGGTCCATCAACAGAAGACCAGACATGCAATGATGTGTAATTTGACTGTAAGCATTTGCACGTGTTGAAGTATGACAAACGTCATCATCATCATTTGCCTCTCATCCAGGCTCAGTGTAAAGCGGAAAAGTTTTCCATGCGGGTAAACATCTCAGTGACCTGATTCGGCCCAAACCCATACAACTAGTAAGAAGTCTTCTTCTGTTGAGTTGTTGCGCTCGCCACCCAGCCAAAACAAATGCCATGTCGCGCACTAGAAAATGTCGAATCAGCCTTTCCATTCTGTCTGCGTAGATAGAGGGAAACAGGTCCGAGTCACCTCCGAAAGCTTAGTTGCTTCAGGCGCACCACACATTGCACAGTTTGGTAAACCCAGTGTCTTCCTCAAACCCGGGTGGCAGGTCACATGTTGACACATCGCTGAGAAGAGAACGGTGATCGCGCTTAACGAGGACAGTCTCTCATGCCCCGGAACTGTGTACGTCGATCACCTGATGGCGGTCGTTTGGTTACCCATCCAATCGACTTAAACTGGCGCAACTCTGTTCACACATATGACCAACACTACCGGTAATCAGACGACCCACAGTGGGATTCGGAATGCTGACAAATTCTGTTTTTGATTTTGGGAAATTAGGCCAGTGAAACAGTTAGAAAACTGTGCAAACTTGTGCAGTAATCTAGTTGCTTATTTTACGTGACCGCTCAGCTGGACAACCGTTGATGTACTATCATTCGTACACTTGAATTACACGTTCGGGTACGTAAAAAGACAGAAGCCATTGAATGCGTACCGATTGAAGGTATTTTCAATAGTCCTCTGACTTTACAATTCAGATTAGCTGAGTCGGTTAATATCGATGCAGCATCCCATTGTAATCGAGTTAACATATCTCCCTTAGTTGTAGCCACAGCCACTAGCATAATAGAAGCGTGACACTGCTTATGACACGGGGAAGGTCTTGTTCTGCCCTATCAATATGCTACTACGAGTTGGGGAATAATCTCAATACTATCAGCGACCGGAATGATACACCTAATACCACAGTTTTGCGAAAATTCCTGATCACATCCCCTAACGGATGTACCCAATAGAGTGGCAATGCTTACCCTTTCATGTTACCAATGAGGTAACCCACAAAATGAGCAAAACCATTGAACTCTTCCGACAGGTTCTTCTGAAAACAATGGTGAAGGTAGAAAGAAATCGGGTTGTCGATCGGTTTTTGCAGTACGGTTGAAAGCGATTGGAAAGGCTGCGAGCGGTAAATATATCGGTCTCCCGCTGAAAATCATCCTCCATGTATAACATTGGGCGGAACATGCTGAAGCATGCTATTTCAGTAGGTTGAATGAACCGAATTTCCGTGTGATATGAAGTTTATCGACCATGCATTAGCAAAGGTGTCCTAGTATCAATATGTATTCAAAACACATAAAAGTAGCAGTAGGTGAAGAAATACACTATCACTAGCACACACACACTCACTATCACTCTGCTACTCTTAGTTTTCAAACAATTTATTATTATGTCAGACTACATCCCAACCGTCTTTTTTTCCGTTCTTAATTCGGCTCATAGGTTCAGTACGAAAACAATCATACGAACCAGAGGACAGTCTCCAACGAAAAGCATACAGGCAAATTCTTATTATACACTAGAACTCCCGGTTCAAGTCTACTGAACATATGAAGATACACCGAGTAAAATGACCAATTTAAACACTCCCTGACATGGAGAGCTCAAAACACCCAAAGCAACTGAATTTTTATTAACTACTCAAGTCAGCTGAGTGGATGAAAATTTAGCCAATTTCGTAGCCGTTTCCTAGTGGGTGTAATACAGCTTTGTAATCGAAAGATAACTCAGTCGACAAATACACTCATTGGTATATCAATTTGGTTTTGGCGGGAGACTCACCTGGGACCCAGCTGAATCTCTCTTTTGTCATGTTCTCAAGAGTTTTCAGCAACCTTATGAGTAGTGTATCACGTCTAAGACTCTGTAGACTTTAAGTGAAAACATCGTGCACCGGAACGCTGGGGAAGCGAAATCAGAATAACTCCATCACCGTCCACCTGATATTAACGGCAGATCTGTTTGACAACCTTTCTTTAAGTTTATACTACCCCGGATTCTACTGAGAATCATGCCCATCGTTGGTAGCCTTGCCTCAAAACTCCCCTTTTTGTGGGACTTGTCATGGGTGGTCATTATTGGCTGTATCATGTTTGTGATTTCCGATGGAATGTGCCGTTGTTAACACTTGTCATTCCCTCTAACCTACTAGGATTGGCAGCTTAGTGTATAATGAGAAGTCAGATGATTGCGCCATCCGTTACCCAATTTTGGGATTCAGCGTCGACTCTGGTGATTTAGTCTGCAATCCTTACACCTATGGGTAAGTAAGGTCCAGACTATCCTTTCTGTTGTGTTGTCCGTACTAAAGGGTTCAGTTGTATTTACTTGCAGGCTTAGGGAAATGTCCGTTCACATCACAGTCATCCAATTCTCTCTCTCCTCCTGCGATTTGTGCTTGGTCCACACAGACAAACTTCATTAGAGATTTTGGCAGAAGAACCCTTTTGAGTGATGATTACTTGTAGTATATATGCCATAAAAGTGATACCACTAACATCTGTATTTTCAATAATGAACAAATCTGGAATTAATGTAGTTAGTTAGGGTGACATTGACAAATTATCACGTAGCGTCGGTGATATGTGGGACTGAGCCGCTCTCACGTTAAAGTTAGCGTGCATCCGGTCAGGAGGACTGCCACGGCTGACACTATGTTTCCAAGCATCCATTCACTCACACGGGGCACTTTATCTGGCAGCGAGAGCACCACCGAAGGATTGGTCGACCAGTCGTAGTAAGCGATATACCCAATGACTGCAAAGAATACTGAAATAGTAAAAAATAGTAAAGTGTAACTTAAAAACGGTGTACTGCGGTTAGGTTTAGTTCTGGTCGAGCATTTCATACGAAATTTCTACACGCATCTCACATGTTATCCACTGAGTAAATGGAAGGTAATCTTGGAGATAATTGGAAATTGCGCTACTGCAAAAGTATTTCCGCAGGTATATAATTAAACGCGAGGGTTCTGAAGCTTGAGCACTAGACCCTCAAGTAGTTATATGTAAAACAAAGAAGGGAACTTAGATCAGCGTATTTCAGTGGACAATCACAAGTTGGTAGTCCAAAAGGCTCAAGCAGGTCGAGTTCCACCGGAGACATTTAATTTTACAGTCTACCACTCGCCCACGTCTCCCTGTCGACTCATTAGATTACATGACATAGGTTCCTCCCATCCAACAAATACTATCAGGCCTCTCATTTTCCTGGAGTCACTCTATGAAGAAGCGAAACTAGCCGAGTTTCCTTCACCGACCCTTGTCCCTTTACTGAACATTTCTTTCTAAGTTTGTTCTTTCATAGTGTAAAATCGTTGTATCAACTTCCAGGTATCACCTTGTTTAATTGTCATCCCATCTATTCTTAATAATTCTAGTTGAGTTATAGATTAGGATATCTCGGGAACCAGCAATATGCTCTCTTTCAGACTAACCCTGACCCTTGATTTAGTCGCATCCACCCCTTAATCGGACGTGGCCCCCCGACGTTCCTTACTACTTTTAGAGCATACTGTCTGAGCGGTTTAGCTCATTTGGAGAGCTTACTTCATTAACGCAAGTCATTCGTGCTCGGTATCATGATACAAATGCACTTGAAGCACCCGGTATAAAGTACATGTTCCCGTGAGTACGAAACATAGGAATATACCACGAAAATAATGCTGACTTACTTTATTCTAGACGTGACAGTGTTTTTATTGAGTCACGCTTGTACCATCAGTTGGCAAATATCTACGACTCGACCTATCGCTTTCGATCTGAGATAAGCATGTGATGTGTAAAAACGATTGGAAGTAAGATCTTCGCATGCACTAAAAATAAAAGAATCGGTCGAAAGCAACTAGTGGTTCAATGGAAATGATA
>SJOL01002680.1:0-15963 GCA_004794785.1 Opisthorchis felineus
TGTGTATAGAGCCACATACCAAAACACTGTTCTTCTTTACATAAAATGTTCTTTTACAGCATATCATGGATTTGGATGACTTGAAATCTGTATGTTACAGTCTACGAGTCTGGCCGAGTCGTCTTCCGGACAAGCGATGATACTCACCGTAGTCACCTCCATTCAGCTGGGCAGCAAAAACCTGGCTGACTGGAAGGAAGAATGGCTGAAATGCGGTACCCCTAGACATATATTTTAAAATCCATCAAAAAAACAACACCGCTGACCAACAATGTCTGAGCCTAAAACGTATTTAAAATGTAAACTGAGTGAGCCGATGAACTTTTGGAGTACAGCGACAAGCTTGGCACTACAGTAACTTGATTCCTATCAAGTACCAACGCGGTGCCTCGCCAGTTCCCTCAAAAATTCCATCTCGGCACATACATCAGGCACAGCGTGCAGCTGTCCATCAGTAAGGCAGGTGGCGCAAGGCTGGTGGGTTGTAGCCGGTTTGGACCAACGCAGACTTTTTTTAACAACTTTAAAGACAGAATAAAAAGACTATGTCAGTAGTTGTTTAGCCGCAAATGGGTGTCTTATTCCTGATTTGGCTTTGCAGGTGTATCCAGCGTGTGTCTAGTTACTTAATGTAGCACTCTGTCACATGCTCCGAGTGATGCTTCGTGCGCCTGTTTATCACGCTATTCTGTCTGTCAACTTTGCTCACCTCCTAGATTGGTCCCTGCAAGTCGGTAACTCTTTGAGCATACGCCACATTCCGCGGCAAAACCCGGCAGTTGTCTAGTGTATAGAGCACGTGGACTGCCAGGCAGTCAAATTTCTCTTCCCGTCTAAGGAAAGCCTGGGGCTTATCCTATCGAACGTGCAATTCGTTGCGGTACGCTTTGAAAGCTTCACCCTATGCCGTATCCCAGTACCGGCCTTCTTCTGCGAATGATTTAAAGAGTCCCTTTGGTGCCAATTTGGTTTTCTCTTTGTCCTTCACGTTGGTAAGCAGTTGTCCGGGTCTTGTCAGTTTATAGCATTATACATAACCCGTAAAGAATATCGGTTATGAAGTCACTTCCCTTGTCGGAAAGTGTATGCCAGTGGGCAAAACGATGGCATATCCAGTGTTTAAAAAGATTGTTTGCTGCCTGGCCTCGTCAGCTCTCAATTTTACTGTGGTCTTGAACCACTTGGTGGAATAGTTGACCAAAACTACAAGGTGCTGCTCCCTTGGTGAGCCCAGGAAATGGTCCCGTAGTACCCAAATCTGTTAGTTCGTTTGGACAGACCAGCTTAATCTTCTTCAGAGGTGCCCGCTATATTTGCATGGGATTCTAACACCCGTCGCATTATTTGAAGGTTTGGCAAGAGCCCTACACGGCCTTCATTTCGAGCTACCAAAACCTTGCGTGGAGAGCTTTCACTATCCCGTTCTTTCTAGGATGACCAAGGCTTCTCTGGAGTCACTCAATTGTTTCCGTTACATTGTTTTGCTAGATCACCAACCGTCTCATAATTTTGCCCATAGAATTGATGCAGAAACCCGTTTTCTGGCTTTAAACGGTCCTACTGTGCCTATAGGTGCTACATTTTACAGATTCATCCAGCTATTTTTTCTCGTGTCTGTAGCGATCCTCCAGTGTTGACCCTCCAGGATGTTTTGGTTGGTTCTCCCCACGTTCCTATATCTTTTCCATCCAGGGGGCTCGTTGTCAAAGTTTACTTATGCTGCATGTTGCCATTGCAGGAAGGGTAGTAGATGTGGCCCAAACATGGATTCTCATTGATGCCTTCGCGTTCAAGCACCGATTATTCGATGGTGTATGCAAGTGAACAAAACTCCCTAGGGGTTTTCTTGAAAACAAGCTCCCCATCTCTCAGGATCTTTCAAGTTTTGGAATCACGGTGGCGACTTAAGATCTTTGCGAACGGCGAACGGACAGCTCAATCATTAGTATTAGAAATATTTGATGATCAGTAAAAACTTTAAATTATCCTTTCTGACCCTGCACTGATTACGTTTGTGCCTGTGCTTCCGTGAGCACTTCACTTCTCGGGCCCCCCTGTGCTGCTCTGTGACAGGACGTCACAGAGTTTCTGTATCTAAAATTAATGGCTGTGCTCAGAGTAAGATGGTTGACAGTGCTAGAACGGTGCTTTGCAGATCGCTTTTTACCTTTCTGCATCTCTAACCTTTTTACGTTTTTTCCTTCTCCAGCAGCTTGTTTGGTGGGCCGTCATTTTTTAGAAACTCGAGACAAACCTCTGACAGTAAGATGCTAAATGCAGAAGGCTGGATACTTTGTCCGTGGTTTTGAACCCGGCAGTTCTGCGCTAGTTTTAATCCCAAGGACTACATCTGCTTGATCCCCTTTTTAGATGTGCCCCGGAAAGGTCACCCCGCACCCTGGTAAACCGGTGCTTCAATGGTTGGAGCCCACCTTAAACCTAATTTTGCACTTCAACCACTTGATTTAGGTTAGCAATATTGCATTTATTGTTTTTCAGAGTACTGAGACATCACCTAGGTAGAACAGGCAAAAGTTAGGGAATCCATCATTGGAGCTGAGCGAATTACCAAGCGAATGGATCGCGGTATCTCATATGAGCTATTGTAAGCTGTTTGATGCCTTTGCAAGTCACGTTCATTTGCTGCATAATTTCTCGAATATTCTGTACGTCACTTTTCACTTAAGGGAGGCCCAGTTACGCGTCGTCCGAGGGTTAAAAGTGGCGAATTAGCTTCGCTCAACCGCCCGTGGGGCACAACACGTGGTGCCAGAAGTCTACCTTCAAACTGCCGCCAAAACATCAATAATTAATGTTACATCACACACAATGGTGAGGGTATAACTACATCTGGAACCGGCAAGCATGGTCTCTGTCGACGGTATCCCATAAGGGGATTGAATTTTTCTATCCTAGCCATCGTTTCAGTTTTAGTTGATCTTCGTACCTAATTTTCCCCACAAGTTCCACACTAAACAATGCGATGTGCCTTCATTAACCAGCTCCTAATTTTCCCCGGGTGCCGATGTTCAAAACAACAAGGGGAAGCTGTTTGCCTAGATCATGAGTTGTCTTATTGCTGACTAAAGATTTAAAAGGCAGTTGGCGTACATCAAGCTGCTGAAGAATGGTCTTCCCCATCTTATGCGGGTTTAACGGCTGATACTACTGATGAGGCATGCGAGAAATCCGTGGGCTTCTCGAAGCTCCGCCCCGCCTCTAATGGAAGGTGAAGTTTAATACGGAATTTGTGGAATTGCGCTGCAGTGTTCGTTTACAGTTGCGTGACGGTCGACGAAGGTCCATGAAAGTCCAAGAAGGCGCGTGAGAATTTTCAGTTTTTACAAAATATGTGCATATGAGGCGTTGGTAATAAACATTATTATTATTTACTTTCCTGTCCAATAGTTTGCAGCTGCTTATTTGTTGGCTGCTAATTAACCGCTTCACGACGAAGGGCTTTCCTCCTTACATTTGGTGCTGTGACCAGGATACGAAAGAAGATCCCGTGGCCACAATCTTTTGAGGATGGGGATGTGCGGATCTTCTGGGAGGATTTTGAGGATGTTGCGGAGGCGGCTGGACTGGAGACCGACCTGGGTAAGTTGGCGGCATTGAAGACCGTCCCCAGAGGCCGGGTGAAGGCGTTCCTGGATGCAGCCACAAGGGGCATTCGGAAGATAGATTAGGCCACCGCAAAAAAGCTCTTGCAGCGCAGTGCGACACACCGGCTGACCGCAAGGAGGCTATGCGGAGGCTCAAGGAGGCATGTGGGGCATGGAGGCCACCCGACCGTGTTTTTCGCCAGCCGGCGCAGTCGCTGGATCAGGCTTTGCCGGGACTGGACGGCGTGTCGCGCCAGCAGTTGCTGTCTGACCAGTTCGTCGAAGGTGTGCAGCCTGCGCTTGGTGCCCAGTTGAGTTTGGCGAGAGCAGCCAACCAGTTGATTGTGGGAGAGCTGATGCATCTGGCACGGGGGTTGGCCGAGGAGCCGCTGGCCACGTTGCAGTCGCAGAGGAAGGATAATTCACCAGTGAAGGACCTGCGGACCAGAGTAACTCAACTAACCAAACAGCTTGCTGCCGTGAGGACAGACCGGCCGATACACGCTCAAACTAGTCGGTGCTACAACTATCGCCTACCTGGCCGCTGGGAGAGTCAATGTCACCGTACCCGAACACCTGCAGATAATAACTCTTTGGATTACTCCCCTATTCCAGGGTGGGTTGCCATTGGTCCTGTAACATAGGCTACGATGCAAGCCGTTGTCAAGATAGACGGAAAAGGGAGCTGTGCCAAATCGATTCAGGAGCCGGGATATCACTGAAGCAGAGGGTGAACGAAGCTGAATGCAAACCGTGCGCATTAGCCGTAAAGCCAGTGGGTGGATATCAAATGAAAATTGACGGACTGTCAATGCACTCAACGCGCCTAGTGGATAGGTTGGTGCAGCACGAGTTCCTCATCAGTCCAGACATTAAAAAGACAATTTTGGGAGCGGATTTTCTCAAGAGCGCAGGACCAATGGTGGACCAAAGGCGCGGCAAACTTATGACAAAGTATGACTCGGTCAGGCTTCAGGGTTACCCAAGCACTGCCGTGAGTAAACTGCGCGTCCAAAAGCTTCCATCTTTTAGTGCCGTTAATACAGTCTGTGGTTGAGGAGTACTCTGAGCTGGTCACAGAAAATAAAGATCCGTTTGCCTTCTGCTCATGGATTGAACAAGTAGCCCCCCTCTAGCCCGAATGCTTTAGACCGTACGGGCCCCGTCCGCTACCGCTCCATCTACGGGAGTGGGTCCATAACCAGTTTCAAGAGATGTTGAAAAATGGCATAATCGAGGAAACCAATAGTCCATACAAGTGTGCTTGTGAAGAAGGCGAACGGAAAATATCGATTTCCATGGATTTCCGGTGTTTGAATGTACTGACCGTAAATCGGGTTGTGGCTGTACCATCGGTTGCGGAGATTTTCGAGTCGCTCCAGTAATCCCAATATTTCAGTGTTTCACTTGCGTTCCAGATACTGGCAACTATCTATCAAGGTGGTGGACCGAGAGAAAACGGCGTTCACGGTTGGGGACACACAATATCAATTTAGACGAATGCTGTTTGATTTGTAGGAGGCACCATTCACATTCCGACGCTTGATACTTCGTTTAGCGAAGGGACTACAGAAAGTTGCCGCGTAAGGAGACCGTATCTTTGTGTGCAGCGATTCGGAACCAGAGCATGCAGTTCACTTGAAGGCCCTATTAAAGTGTATACGGGATGCTGGCCGGCGGATAAATGAAGCCAAGACAAGGCTCGCTCGGAGTTCGGTGACACTGCTGGGGCATATTTAGTCACGGAGGTGTGGTCCACTGCCAGAAAAACTAGAAAAGATCGAGGGCTGTGCTGTCCCCAATTCAAAGCGGTCCCTACGGCAGTTTTTTGGACAAGCAGCATACTACAGCCGGTCCGTCAAGGATTTCAACATGATTGCTGCTCTACAGTACGACTTGCTTTGGCGAAATCGGAAATTCGAATGTATAAAGGAAGCACATGAGGCCTTTGAACGTGCCAAAGCGCGGATGCTGGATCAACAACTGGCCCTTAGACTGCCCAGGGGCCGTAGTTGTCTACTGTTGCAACGGAAGCCAGTGACCGTGATATCAATGCAGTCCTAAAGCAGAAGAATGGGGTCATCGTATACGCCAGTCGTCTCCTGAACAACGCTGAGCAGAGGTATTCAACTATTGAGAATGTTTAGCGATTGTCTGATCCCCGGATAAATGGAGGCCATTTTTTCTGGGACAAAGTTTTCACGTCGAGACCTATCACAAACCCGTCGAGTGGATCAGGACCAACAGAGATCCACACGAAAAGATCGCGAAAAGAACACTCCGGTTACAAGAGTACGACTTCACGATCTGGCACGTACCAGGGGAGGAGTATCACCTGACTGATTGGCTGTCAACACAAGAGGCTGGAGGTGAGACCCCCAACATCATTATTGATTCCAATAGCCCCTTCGCTGAACAGGATCCCGGAAGGTCGGCGCAACTATAGCGGCAGGATCCCGTGTTACGGAGAATTGCAGCCGCCTTGTTGGATGGCATTTGTATTGAGAACTGGGGGCGGACAAAGAATTGGAAACTTTCCAGAATCACTTCAATAGGCTGAGTCTGAGTGAAACTGGCATAATAACTTGGAACGCCACCAACTTTGATGTTTTGCAGCCCGTGATACCTCGCGTCTTGAGACGGGAGCTGATCGTCGAATGCCACAAGATGGCACACACAGAGTGCACTAAGATATATGACGTGCTTTGGCAGAGGGCCTACTGGCCGGGGATGAGAAGTGAGGTAATGATCATGTGGTGGCCTGTATCTGGTGACAACTGATAAAACGGGATACAACAGGAGCAACTCATCACATGGAACTCATCCCTGTAACGGAGATAGGCGATTTATTGTCCGTTGATATTATGAGTCCCTTTCCAGTGACAACCGGCGGGATGACGATGGCATATCAGCTCCTGTGGATGCTGAACCTTCTGAAATTATAAGCTAGCACACTGTGCCTAAACGGCAGGAAGCCGATGAATTAGTCCATATGGACAATTCAAGGAGCAATGAATCTCCTTAAGGTAAAACTGGTTGTCGCCTGCAGTGAATGCGACCATATGCCCATCTGCCACCTCCCAAAACGCTCACTGGCGGTGTTCCACATGCTAAACTTGTTGGGCTAACATCCATAAAGCAGTTGTTCCAGGGGTCCCAACCTAGAATTCCGATAAATACATCGAATAAGAAGACTGTCGATTCCAATCCACCGGAGAATCAAACGACCAGACTACATCACCTCTCTTCGTAGGTCAATGAGCTGCGCGATTTGGTCCAGCAGGTTGGTGGTGATCAGCAGAATCCTGGAAGTAGTAGACTAGGGTCACGGAAGCTGGGTGGTCGGTGGCAATGCCCGTTTGTCGTTAACGGCTGCCGGGGGAAACGTCTATGCAATTCAGGACGGTCGAGGATCGAAAACAGTAAACGGTACTTAGCTTCGTATGTGGGGTGACACACCCGAAGAGCTGCCGAATATACCAGCTGCTGGGGCCGACCCACCGAAGGTAAATGGAAATCGATAGCATACACGTGACCTTTGAAGGGGAAAGGTATGTAACGGCGGATGTCATCGATGAGGCATGCCAGTCGTCTGCGGTCTTCTCGAAGCTCCGCCCCGCGTCCAATGGAAGGTCAGGCTTGTTGCAAAATTTGTGGAACTCCTCTGCAGTGTATGTTTATAATTACTTGACAGTCAACGAATATCCATGAAAGTCCAAGAAGACACGTGAGAATGTTCAGTTTTTACAAACTATGTGCATATGTGACGTTTAATTTCCTGTCCAATAGTTTGCAGCTGCTTAGTTGGTGGTTTCCATTGATAGACTTGGCGGCGAGGGGCTTTCCTCCTTTACACGATGCTGACGTTCAAAATGATGAGTGGAAGCTGTTTGCCTGGTTCATGTTTTATCGTTGACTAAAGATCTAAAAACCAGGTGGCATACCTCAAGCCGATCAAGAATGGCCTTCCCCTGCTCATGCGGGTGGTTTCCGTTTTGTCCGTGGAAGTATACAAAGGCAGCTGGTTGAGCACGACTGCGCGCTGAAACGCATGATGTTTGTCGTGCTGCAACCAAGCACACGCCACGCTGGCTAAACAGGATTAGGTTTCTTCAGGCTTTTATACTATTATTATTGTTTAGTTCCCAACTGGCGGGTGGCATACAGTCAAGCATGATCATAATGCTACAGTCAGAATACAGCATGACTCCAGGGATTTGCGGGTACTGGGGATTGCGCGGAAAAGGGACGGTGTCAAAACCAGTGGACATTATCCGATGTGGACACAGTCACGCCTAAACCGGCACGGTGAGGGAAGCGCAATTACCACTGCTTTTTTTCTTTTTGGGAACATATCAAACTGAAGCAAGATCAGATCGTTGGGATTTGAAGGTGGCGAGTAAAAACAAAACGAGAGCGGGCAAAACAAGAGACGTCCTGCGTCAACCTTGACAAGAAAACTGCAAATTGCGGAAAAAATGATAAAGCATTACAATGGATCCGGTGAAACATCAGAATCGGTGAAGACGGGATAGTTATAAATCATCTCTTTCAATGGCCGGCAACGGGGCGTGTACAAGTTTATCTCTATTGTGCTAAATGTTTAGCTCCTTTGATACTTCAGCGGTGCCAAGAATAGAGTTTGACTTGTCAAACGTGCCAAGCATGCTGTTCAGCCTAGGATCCCATAAATCACCGAGATTCACCAGTCTCCCGACAGTTTTGCTCGGAATAATGGGGCACATGGTCGTTCGTCCACTCTCTGAGGGAAGGGTGGCTGAAAAGTTGATACCAAGTGTTACTTTTACGCACAGTGGTAACGATCGGTCGATGCCCGTAAACAGCGTATAAGTTGACTTAACATGCATGGCTCTGAGTGTCTTGACGCAGATTATTTTCTGTCAGCTTCAAAAGTTTAGCCGGTATGAATTTTCTGGCTAAATGCAAGCATGGATTTTGTAGAGGCTATGCGGGTCTCATGAACCCCGTCAGTATTTTGTATGACGCAACAGATTGCATGCAACGAAGGTATTTGCCCAGCTACCTCAACTGGACATCAGCATATCCCCTGCCATTGAAGCGCATTGCATCCCAGTGGACAACGTGAAAAACCACAAGATCGACCAAGCAACTTACTGCAGGCAGATGATTCTACAGAAGGAGAACCTTCCAGATCGCAGTGAGAGAGGCATTCTCACGAAGCAGGCAGTAGGCAAGAGGGGTGATAGAAATAAGTTTGTTTTGCACTTAGCCTGTGCTGAGACCGGAGTATGCATGGTTCGTGTCTGTGGAAAGCATGAAAATTACGCAAATTCTACTGCTGGGACCCTGGCAATCAGACTTGGGAATGCTTCCTAAATGGTTTGCGGTACCTATTCTCATTTACACGCACCAATGCTCCATCTTCTGCGATGGCTAAAAAACACTTACGGACGGCTCATGGACTGCCTATTGCCCAGCGACTTACGTGACAAAAATAATGTGGGGGAATCAAGAAACCTCCATACATGTCTGAAATTCTATATTTTCCGTGATATATTCCGAGTTCGGGACCTCTAACCCCTACGTCGAATTTTTAAGGCTTGGCTGGAAAGAAAGTAATGCCAGGGCGGAAATAGGGTTCACAGACGGCTGCAATTTTCCCTCGAGAAAAACGGTCTTGAATGGGATCGAATAGCAAGAGTGTGAATGAAAATTCAAACACGTGAGAGCACCCGTGTGTCGAGAAAGGGTGGCGCGTACATCCATCAGTTTATATGGTGGTACAAGTGCCTTGGAATGATGGAGTTTATAGTACATCAGTTAAATCGTAAAAAGATTGTATCATACTTCAGTCAGCAGGTTGCTGCTCTCCCTAGATACCCAACTGATGCGTCCTGATTCCACATCAGGAACTGGGCGCAGGATATCCGATACTCGGTTGTTACCTTCAAAATCGATTTCTAACACTAGTGTCCACTGCAAAGCGATGACCAGAATGACCCTAATGACACTCCATCAGCTCCTCTTGTCCGCGAAACCTAGAACACTGGAGTTTGTTCCCCGGTTATCCGAGGGCTTTGCGCGTCCGTATCCCTAGAGCCATGGGCCTGAGCCTATAAAATGGGACATGGGATGTGAGAAAGTGGCCTGGCTCGCGGCAGCAGAGAGACATCCAGAATGGGCGAACTGACCTGTGCCGAAAGGCTCAGGTTACTGAGCATTCACGCCCTCGAAAAAGGATTGAGGAAGAACTGAACGATATTTGCAGGATTTTTGGGAATTCTTGAGCCTCTAGCCTCTGAAAATATTTAGGCTGCAAGGACGGTCCACCGTGAAGGGGTATGACAACTGAACAACTGTCATGGGAGGCGCACGAATCACTGTAACGGAGAACGTGTCTCAGGGATCGGCGAAAACTTAGAATAGGCTGTCGACACGGTAGCTGATTGAACTCCCCAAGTTCCAAAACGTTAGGTGGATAAAGGTAGGGACTCCAAGTTTTGAAACATCGCCTTGGATGGGTGAAGGCTACTTCGGTGAATCCTACTTCCAATGATGCCTAAAGGCCGTGCTGATATAGTTCTGGCATCACTTTTAGTCGACGGTTGGCAAATAGATGCATGGGTGTCATGCCACAAGTTTTTTCTGGTACCCCGATGGCATATACTTGATCACAAAGAACGTTAGATAACATAACAGGGATAAAAAGTGGGAGAAGAAAAATTGGCATTTGTTCACCCTGCCAAATTCGAAAGGCGCAAACGGAGGCTTGCAGACCCAAATCGGAAGTTGCTAGAAGATGCTTGCTCGTTCAGGGTTAGTAGCTGAGAGCAGAAAAACGCCTGCTATTCACTACTAGCAGAGGTCCGCATGACACAAGGGAAATACAACTCAGCGCGCCTAATGGCAAACAAAACTATGTCTGCACTGAGGCAGTCATAGGGAGGTTGCGACACTGCGGGTCAAGTTTCCAAAAAATCGTACGGCCAGGTATCTGACCTACCCACAATGTCTACTTTAGTAGTAAAAAAAGAAACCATTGGCTGGCTTGTGAAAAGACAAAGATTAAATTGTGGGAATAATAACGGTGTTAAAACGAGAATAAACGACACATGAAGGGCCAGAAAACAAGGGATATCTGGGCCGGTAATCACCGAAGAAATAATTTTTAGCCTCGACCAAGATGGCTACGGGAGGCTGCATGGGGCGCTCGCGGAGTATAAAAGAGATATGAAAACGGAAGGGTTAGCGATACAATCAGGGATGTTGATCTTCTTATGTATGCACATCAACAATGTGGATGATCGGGTTTGTGAAAACTTAGAATGGTTAGGAAATTGCTTTGTAAATGGATGTGATGGTGGGGGCAGACAAGTGGACTTGATTTGGAGGGCGGGCTAGAGCTTGGCACTTTGACAGAAATTGTCTGAGAAATATGTGGTGGGGCCCGTTTGAAGGTGTCGACATTTGCAATGCAAAACGTTGGCCCGTGAAGCACGCTCGTGATAGGGAGCACATCCAAGGAAGATTAATAATAAATGGCAGACTTGTGTATTAGACTTGTTTATTTGAATGGGCGAAGTTTAAGTTGGGATGGAGGATATGGGTAGGGCAGTTATTGAATTAATGGAACGAAATCGCTGGTATGCTGTTACACATTCTCCTATGTTGCTCCCGAGTGCTTAAGCCAGTGTTCTAAAACTGACATAGATGGAGGTGGTGCGAAGAACCTGCAGAAGTCATGGAGGGTGAGATGGACTACTTGTGTGGCCTTGCTGTAAGCATGAATGCACATAAGCTGTGGCATAGGATCAACAAATATCCAGACACTTGGGGAGTTTTGGGTTTGCACAGGAAGGATGAGGCCTACTTAAGCTGGAGCTGTAAATAAGTGATAAAAGGATGCTGTAGAGGATCGCGCGCAGCATTATCTTTGATGATTGGTAGGAGCTCCCCAAGAGCCTAAGCTGAGTGGCTAACCGGAACATCTTGCGCGATGGTTGGGTTAGCGCACAGAACGGTAAGGTCGCCCGTGCGCAAGAAAGCTGAATATTTAGATGGTAGTAGAGACGATGGAGCGTCATTTAAGATAAAAATAAAAAACGAAGAATGATCCACAGAAAATCGCTCCAAAAGAGCCGGAGTCAAGCGCCACTGACACGAAATTGTGATGTTCGGTTGATAAAAGATGCCGACAACCAGTAATAGGAGAGGTAGGCGATGCCACCGGCTTCGGAGGAGGGCATCTTGGGAAATTCAGATAAGGGCCTTTGGGAAATCAAAGGAGATGCCGTGAGCACTTATCTTCATTTCGGTCGCGTTTGTAAGGTACTAAAGAAGTAGAATTAGGCTAATCAGACGGACACAAGGCGGGAGGAAAGTACGTTGAGTAGAATGCCGCCAACTGCTGAAAAAGTGGAACGGTAGAAAAGCCTTGTCGACGAATCTCCCTATCAATGTACAGTAAACAACAGTAAGAATTATTGGACGGCATTTGGATGGGTCATGACGGTCATGAGGCAAACGACGGCCTATTTTCTGGACGTAGGAAGAAAGCTTGAAGGGTGGCAAGGAACCATCTGGTACTGAAATGTGAGGGTTGCTGTACGTACTTTAAGGAAAATGTCTTATCTTTGGCCAGAGGAATCCTAAGGTCACAACTGGTCAAGAAGGGCTGGATTTCTGCAATTTTGAAATCAACTGATATTGAGGGACCTGAGGGATTTAGGATACAGAAGGGTTTAGAAAGGTGCGATGGAATGTGTATACCTCAGCATATGCTCATGCAGGCACACGTCCTGCCTCAGGGGTAAAGTTTACAGTTTTACTGAGCTGGTACGAAGCGACAGCGGATCTGAAGTGGTCGTGCTCCGTGATTGAATATATCTAAAAGGGATACAGTCTGTTGCGTAGGAATTGATTCATTTTCTGTTAGTTTCCACAGCGGAGGGCAAGGTGCAGGAGAACTTACTTCATAAGGGATTTCCAGAAGTAGATGAGGTCCCCAATTAGGAGCGGGGTAGCCATTGCTTCCGCGAGGGGGCGAGTTCAAAAATATCGTAAAACGTGAACTTTTCACTGATGGGGATGAGATACAGAGAGACCCGTTGGAGTGGTGACATGGTGGAACTGACCGTTTGTAGAAAGGTATATGTGGATAAAAGAGAGGATGATGCGGATGGTGGTTATTGGTGGAGAACACTGACCGAAGGCGCATTCACCCCTAGTGTGTGAACGGAAGGAGTCAAAACTGTTCTTGTTATGGCCTTGTTGAGTAATTTCTTAATCCGGTTTATCTGGAGTAGGTCAAAATTCAGCTAGCAGTTTCAGATGGGGAGACAGAAGCAATACTAAATAATGAAATTCGGAGGACATATTATGCCTGCTCATACTGACTGAGTACGCATTGCAGTAAGTTCTGTCTGACTGGTCTGAGCTGGAAGAATCGGGATGTGGCGATGTGCAGACAGGCATGGCAGGAGTAGGTGGTGAGTTTGTCCAGGTCGGATGGAGCTGAAAGGCGAGCATGAGTGAGAGCTAAACTGTGTTGAAACGTAGATTGCGGATAGAGTGTTCGATTGGGCGCTGGATTGGGCGATCGCGCGTAGCCGAAGAAGGTGGAGGTTTGAATCACATTTACGTTGCACATACGCGCCTACTTCCCACCCTAGCCTAAGTATGATGCGTCATCCTCATTTGGATACCAGTGGCTTGAGCTATCGACCCGAGAATTCAGGGTCAACCCATGCTTGCAACGGTTACCGGTTTTAGTTCAAAAATGTGAACTTATACCGTATCGTAGTATTGTTAGTTCCATCATCACAATATACGATTTTCCATCAGTCTCGAATTCACACCATGCTACCATCATGTCACTTGTGTTTCACTGTCCCCGATGTCCGCCTCATTTAGATTGCGCGAATTTTGGTAGGGCACTATTCGTGTTGGACAATACCCTTTTTTCTATGACGGTTCCACCTTCACAAATCACTAAGCAACTGGCGTCTGTGACGCTTTTATTCCGCTGTTATGTCATGATCACGCCCGACGGCGTGCTGCCACCTGTCGGGAATAGACATAATAATAATTATGCTAAGGATTCACAGGAGGACGCCGATGAAGCGACGGGGTTCAGAATTGCGTCCCTTGATCCCGCCGTTTTGGAATATGGGAGGCCTGGATATTTAGAGTTCCTACGGTAAGCCGCCTTGGGGATATTCCGAGCTTGGATAACAACCTTCTTCTTCACAGCCGGGGTGGACGGGCAGGCATATGGCCCCATCGCGAAGAACAAACTGTTTCGGTTAACTTCAGGTGGGAGTGTGTAGATGCCAGCAAAGAATGGAAATTGTGCGTAGTTTTTATACGATCTCTTGGGCCAAACGATATGCCCAGTACGATGATATTTTTGGGCCTAGCTGCCGCATCAGCAAGGGCGGATGTAGTTTTTCGAGGAAGTGTAGTGTCGGAGCCCCGTCTCCTGAAAGACTGAGAATGCTGAATGGGCATCTTTGAGCACGACAGCTCAAACAGTGATAGCAGCAGTGCCATCGGCTAAGGCACGGGAGGTTTTACCGTCTCCTTGGATAGCTTGAAGTATCGCTAGAAGCATTGTGATAGGGGATCAATTGCTTTTGTCGGTCTGAGTCTGTGATAATGTTGATGCCAACTCAAAGATGTTTTTAAGGTCGTTGGTTGGGGCTGGACTGGGACAACAGTTGTTGCTGGGCCTCTGTGGAAGACGTGAGCACGGAACAAGCGGCCATAAGGATAGAAAGCAGTGATGCACACCATCTGACGGAATCGCCGAGTCGACCACGGCTGAGCGGCGAACAGGTTGTAGGAGATATAGGATATTCCGCGTAATCAACCCGAGCAACCACCCCATTGTCTTCGCTAAGTAATAGCAGCCCCGTCAAAAGCATTGGTTGAACGTTATATTCACAATCTTCTCCAGGATACTACGCACTGCTACAGATGAATAGGAGAAACCGGAAAAAGGGAAAAATGAATAAAAATTCAAAATTTTCCCGACGTGGCACACTACTCATAGGGCTGCTGAAGACCCTTCGAAATCCCACAACCAGTTTTGCCCTTTGTGGGGCTCATTAGGTAGGGGCTCTCTGGTTAAGAGCATGGGCAACCTTTGTGCATCTGTCGAGTAGTCCTGCAACCCTTAGAACTGATTGGTCAGAATAAGGGCCAATAAGAGCCGAGCTTTTGCGGCTCGGCGCCTTCTGCCTCATGAATGAGATCCTGGTGTGGCGTTTTTCGCGCTTATTCCAGTTTCAGTTAGTCTCGAAATAGTTGGACGAGAGATTAGCCCCTCAAAAATACCTCTATTTTCGGGGGCGAATTGCCATCCACATTGATGACGTGGAAGATGAACGTGCTGCCCGGGCATTTTATATCGACCTTTCCAAGCAGCACAGCCGACCCGATGTCCCTACTTTGTACCCCATCTTTGGGATATTGCTGAGTTATTGGTTAAACAAGCTTCTCCAGCGTCTGGACTTTCGATAGAACTTAGGTACGTGCTTCGCATATAAGTCGACCGTTTCCGCCGAGGGTCCCTTTTCGCACAACCACGGGGAGGGTAGAAACAAGCAAGCTGTCAAGGAATTACGAAGCATAAAAATCCTTACCAGTCAAATCGGTCGCATTTGTAACTGCCGTCTCCCTGGACAGGACACGCTGCCAGTGGCACTCTCGAATCAAAATTATCGCCTTTGCTGCATGGCTTTCAATTCCTACCATAACAGCCAAAAAGATCCATTTGTTGTCAATGCACAGACTTGGCCATAGCCTCCATCACGTGACTCCGATCCCCTTATTGTCCTCAATCTAAGTGAACGAACCTGGAACTATTGCGTTCCGGTGCACTGTATGTAAGCCGAAAAAATGAGCTGAACTGATGGAAGTAATGACTCAGCAGCTAAGTTTGAAAGCCACTACCGACCAACTCTGCTGCGCTGGTTACTGCCGTCTTCCTGGATGGAAACTCTGAGACCGCTAGAGACATTGCCAGACAGTCGCGCGCTCAATGTCGCGCGTGCATTCGAGCTGTTAGCTTCAACGCATAGCCTCCTCTCCCCATCTCACTGAGAACTCCGCTGCTACTTGTGAATGAATGTTCCACTGATATTGTCTCCTGCCTCCAGTGCCTAGCTATCGAGCCTTGCGCAGCCGGAACCTGGGAGAGAGCGATGGGACAGTCAGTTTGATCACGGTAATTGCGTCCTGCGTCCTTGTTTCTGACAGGCAACATACATCAATGCAGAGAGAATCCAGCGTACGAGCAAGAGCCACCAGTTGCGAACATTAAAGGTGGCTAAGTAGACAGGCTTTCGGGGTTTGAAAATAGACTTCGAAGTGT
>SJOL01002680.1:18290-35088 GCA_004794785.1 Opisthorchis felineus
GGCGCAGGTGTTTTTGGATGAACTGACCAAAGTCATCCCGTCCTTTGGTATGCACTTTGCACCCACAAAGTGTAAGGTCATGCCTCTGGACATGCAGTCACTAAATGCGCCACTTACAATTCAGGGAGAGGCACTCGAATTTTCGGGGCGTTTTACGTATCCTGGAAGTTGTATTAGTTGTGATTGTAGTGTGACAGATGAGGTCAGTGCACGGATCTGTAAGGCTCGGGTCGCGTTTGCAAATGTGAGACATCTATGGCGTCAAAGTGGTGTATCCCTGAATCTCAAGGGACGTGTGTATCAAGCTACGTTGTTTTGTATGGCCATGAGACTTGGCCTGTTCGAACAGTGGAACTGAGAAGTCTTCAGGTTTTCGACAATCGTTGTCTCAGGACCAAAGCTCGTGTGGGTTGGTGTCGGCGAATCCGCAACGAGGTAATTAGAAAGCTAGTTTTCGGTTGTGCACGGGGACTTCTATCGAAGAATGTGTCCATCACCAGAAGCTGGGTTGGTTAGGCCATGTATTGTGCATTCCGAACCATCGTTTGCCGAAGAAAGTGCCGTTTTCCATGCCCAATTCATAGTGGCGGAAACAGAGGCAGGTGGGTATGAAAGAGATTACTAAACCTTTGGGTTCTGTCGGTGTTACTCTTCTCCTAGGATGGAGACCGCGTGACCCTCACTGCGCGTGGTTGGAGACACTGCAAGATGTGGCTGCTGATCGATGTCATTGGCGTTCTTGTTGTCGGTTTCTATCCTGTTTGCCTGAATGAATATCTTGAGGTTTAGGCACGTCGGACTGATTGTAATATGCTAGCACCAAGTCCCTTCCCCGTCCACCTTTATTCTTATCCTTACAATAAGGCTTTCAAATAAAACATGGTTGTACGGCAGTGAAGCATCAGTGTTGAACACTGGTGTCATGCTGTCGATGATGGTGATGATTCTGCTCTCATGGTCTTTGACTATAGTCATCCTCACCGCCATTGACATCGACCACCCTCCATTTCTTGCAACATGGCGAGATGGCTCAGTTGGTACAGCGCGAATTTACTGACCCGAAGTTCCGTGGTTAGAACCCGCCCTGTGCATCTCAACTTCTCATGTCTAGGCTTGGGCAACCTGGCAGTATTCCAGCCCACGTGATTCCCTCGGGTGGCATGGCAGCTAGACACTGAAAGGGTGTTACAGTTCAACGAGCTTTTTTTAATTTTCTCTCGCAATGTCTCCAGTCAGGCGCAGGCGAGGTCACGCGCACCTCATCCTGGATGGCGTACAACACAAAAACCCCACACTCTTCGTAATCTCTTTTACGCCCTTCTGCCAAGTCATACGTTGTCCACCTCGCAGTTTGCACCATTCTGAAGGAGGCTCGGAGACAAACGCTCGTCTCGGTAGGCGGTGCTTCGGCATGCGTAGCACATGACCGAGCCACCGTAGTTGATGGTGCTGGATGTTTTCCCCGATTGAAGTACCTGCAGCACTACCAACTACCCTTTTTCTGATCACCTCGTTACTCATCCGTTGGCGCCATCCAAAACCAGCAAAGCTCCTGAGGCGTCGGTAGTTAAAAACTTGAAGATGCCTCAAATCATCCGTCCGAAGAGGTCACGTCTCGCAGCCATACAACGACACAGCCCTTACTGTAGCCTGGTACACGCGACCCTTAAGACCCAGTGGTATGTCTTTTTGACGCCACAAGTGACGCAAATTGGCAAACGTGATTCGAGCCTTTAAAATTCTTGCACTGACTTCATCAGACACGCTTCCGTCAGAGCTAATACAGCTAATGGGGTATGTAAAATTCTCCACGACCTCCAGTGATTCTTCTTGGATTGTTAGGGGTATGTTCAGAGAATGTACGTTATGAAGCATGACTGTTATGGATGGAGTCTAGATCCTGATCGAGCGCGAGAACAAGACTGAATGGCGTAGAATGAATAGCGCTTGTCTAAGAATAGGCGTACATAAGCTGAAAGTAAAAGCGTAAGCATTGTTAATACGAAGCGATAATGTGAACACAAAGGCTAGTCATGACATTCAACCGGGCCGTTGGGTTGTGTGTAGAGGGGGGTAACTCGGACACAGAGACTAAATGAAGTGAAGGGGTAGTGAAAAGTGTGGTCAAACTTCTCGGTTCCTTAAAATGTAGGATCGTGTACATTGTTGGAGCCTGGCTAAATCAAAGATGCCAGGGTCATATGTATTTGGAGGTGCAGGTGCATCGCCCGGACCCGGGGAGGGAGACTGAACTATGATCGACATTATCTTCAACGTTACTGAGCGGAAGCGCGTGCAAGTCAGATAGAAGGGGTGCATGAGCGTCATTGCCTCAACTAGATGTAGCAGCGATTTGTGAAAAACACTTTGTCGAGAAGTAGCTACCCCACCATGGAGAGTTCTTATACGGCTCTTATCCCTGGAGATTTCAGTGCGCACGTAGGGCGTCTCAGTTCATCCGGGTATGTTTAGGCTTGCACCAACGATAACAACAAACATCTTTTACAGCTTTGCACTAGCCAACAGTTGTTCCTCAACAAATGTCACTGCGTTACTTTTCCCCTACCTTCAACAACTGCGGGCTCAAGTCTATTACGTAGGTACTAGCTACTGGTGGGGAGGCTCTTTATTCGACATCCGGTCTCTCTGGGATACGCACATTTCCTTACATCATGCCCGTGTACGATTTATATTTTCACTGCGGATCGATACGGGTGCGTAGTGGCAACAAGCCCGCCCCGTATATCATAATTCCGGGTTTCAACGTCTGACGCAGTCACTGCCGATGACCTCTAATCGAATGAACTTCGAGTCCACCTCATGCCTTGTTTGGTGTGAACTCACCAGAATTGTTGCGCCAGGGCAGGAGAACTGTACACATGGCAGTGATGTGAATCCAAATTCTACAAGTCCCGCAACCACCAACTATTACTCTGTACAGCTTGAGTAAGAAGATTGAACTGTCAGCTAGAATTACCGCATGGAAAAATCAGTCATTTACTCATAGAGGCGTTGATTGGAAAAGCAATTTCACTGGCCTCCCGTAACACAGTTCCTAAAGGGAACACACTGGTGGATAGGGTGACGAATGGAGTTGCCGAAAAAAGAGGAATGCGATGCGAGGTTTTTTTAAGGATGTGGCAAGGTATTAAGGCCTTGATGACTTGCACACTTTTTAAAGATGGTAAAACTCTAACGACCGACTGAATGGTGATGCCGTGCGTGATATTCAGCGGAGAACTATCAGAACGGGGTCATTCTGGGGTCATTTCTTCAAAACATCATCACGAGTCAGACTATCGTAATATTTTTTGTTCGTCTCCGAATATACGATAAAGGCCTTTAGGTGCATGCACCTAATTTCCAAGTTAGGTTATGTCGCGGTGCTCATCGCCGGCCTCTTTTGGTAGGGCGCCGACCACGACATTCATTCCATACTGTAGCTGGAGAGTTCAGAAGTATTATCCAATCCGGGTCTGACCCTAACTAGTTCTGGCCTCTTCGCTCGCTCCTATCCAGGCTTGAGCAGCCTTACAGTGTCGCAGCTTACACTTCCTCCGGGTTGCTTGGCTGCTACGCGCCAAAAAGTGTCGTCGTCAGAGACATCAACATCACTGTTCACAGTGATGCTTATTTAAGTTTATTTATTATTTAGTTCACTTATTTATTTATTTTATTTAAAGTTTATTTAATTATACTTAAAGCCTTGAGGTGAAAAAAATGAGTGAGGGTGGGGACCTGATGCTGGCCGGTCAAAAGCATTCTGAGGTGCCTACACATCCAAGCGCTCAATCAGACACTCTAGAAAGAAACTCACGGCACGAATGCCACTGACGTCGATTAGCTGCCATTGCTTGCAATGTCCACAGCCAAGCGCAAGGGGATTACTGGAATCAATCCTGGAAGATGGACCATACCATACTCTCTTCCACACCCTTCCGCCAAGTCAAGTGTTGTCCACCTCGCAGTTTACGCCATTCTGAAGGAGGTACGGTGAGCAATGATCATCTGGGTAGACGATTTTTCGGCATGCGTAGCATATGACCGAGTCACCGTAGAAATAACAGCCTCGAAACTTGTTCTGTTTTGCTTAATACGTCACCCGATGTGTTTTTTCTAACTCATTCTACTTCATTGCGATGTCTCTTAACCTCCATTGCAGGAACTCGTCCTCATACCTTAAATCTCAGCACTCTGGACATGTTTGGTGACTCTTATTCCGGCCTGAAGGAGGATGTTCGCTCCTTCATTGTGAATTTTCACACCCATATCCGGGAGCAAAACGTATTGGAAGTTGAAAACGACTACCATGTCAAGTAGGCATTTAGAATACCCCCGCACTATACCTACTTCTAACATTTGTACAGATTTCCGAAGCTCACGGAACAGTACTTTGGGAGCACCCGTTGGCCTTCGTGTGAAGTGATCGCTCAGCTGGTTGATGGTATAACTCTGTATTACTGTAGTATCTTACATCGTTATTCCTCTAGACCCCATGTTCTTGTTGCTGTATAATGAACTCTATTATCGCCACCTGTATGCGCATCTCAGTACCAGTTTGTCTGTGGAGGATATGGTACAGTCCTACCTGAATTATTGTGCACTGTTCAACAAGCTTATACGTAAGTGCCTTTTGCTCGAGCACCCTTGTATTGAACGATATTGCGGAATGGTACTTTTTCCGGTCGACACACTTAGTTCATGTATGTCCAGCACATTCTTCCGGTTGTATACTCCTTAGGTATAATTTAATAGCCATATATTTATTACGTCAATTATCTGGTAGTCGTTAAAGAAAAACAGAAGTCATAAGGGAAGAACGGTCAAGTATTGGTGGTAAAATGTTGAGGCTAAACTTGAGAAGTGAAATAGGATTTTGAACAAAATCGTCACTCGTCTCCTGAACCACTTTACCAGTGGATGTGAGTTGCTAATAACTCGCTAGCTTTTTGGTCGTGGTGTATGTCATGCTTATCACACCAACAACTGGGGCTTGGCACACAGTGCAAAACTAGTAGGCTTTTTTGCCTAGTGGGGCAACCCGTTTGGGGCCATCTCGTAGGTATATTAGATTTTTCAACAACTATCGGCGATCAAGGTCGGGCAAGGTGTCCGGTAGAACGAGACGAGACGTTGTAGAGGCGTGGAAACGTCATCCGAATGAAACCCAAGAAAGGTCAACTTGGTGTGTATGTCAGCAGCAACTTCTGTTTCGGAAAGCAGCTGTATTCTATTAGACTGGGGCAAATCCACATCCGTATTCTTTCGGTTTCTTTTTCATTCGTCGTGTGAACCGTCCAAATGTGGCTCCGGAAAAATCGATTGTCTTCGGGCTTTTCGCAATCTACCTTCCGGGATTGGGCCCACGTGACCTCTTATCGTTGACTGAATGCTCTGAACGATGTTGGCAATTTCAGTAGCTTTGCTACTGCTAGTTCTTATCCGGATTGACTCGATGGCATCTGTACCGCTCATAACTGGTTCCTGTACAACTTCAGGAAGTCAGTAAAACCACACCACCACCTCACCACACGTTTGTTTAATACTTGCTGTACTACTCAAAGAATACATTGTACGTCAACAATGCTAACAGTCAGTTTTCCTGCTCTAGATCCAAATGGAGAATGGGTTAGAAACGGGGTTCCGAATGCGCCACGAACGCAGAAGAAACCCACCCATGTTTCATGCAAACACCTGTTGTTGACATACAAATGTTTTCAGGTTAAGATAAGCAAACTGGTTGCTAACAGATGAATGTTCCCGACGGTACCTCCGATAATACAGTTGTCCCGATAGGTGAGACCACCACGTGGGATATCGGGACTCTTCTCAGAACTGGACTGTGGACTGCATAGCAGGACACCCTCCCTTCCAAAGATACTCTTTACCTTCAGCGGTTGTTTACCACATTAAACCTCACTGTCTACCTTTAAAACTAAGCGTCTCTCAGAGCGTCTGGATGTAGAACCTCCCAGAGAAAGACAACAAGCGAAAAGGAAATAGCTGATCTTTTCTGGAAGGCGTCTTTTTGTTGAAGGGAAGGCCCAAGGGGAACGCTGTTGTGGACTTCCCAGTGTGACACACTCTTCTCAGATTATCCCCCTTTGGAATAGTAGTGTACTAAGGATTCGTTTTCCATCCATTCAGAAGATAATCAGCAATTGAAACTCAAGGCGGGTTGAAGTTGCACCGTAGCACTGTAGTTAACAGATACTCTATTAAACCATTCTTGCCGAACATTGTGTTGTCTATACCCTCGTCAGTCCAGGAGTTCCATTAATATTTCGTTTATCACCGTCCACAGAATCTGAAAAGCCAGTGTCTCTCACACTTCCGAACCAATGGCTGTGGGATATCATCGACGAGTTCCTCTATCAATTTCAAAAGTTCTCCAACTTTCGCGCGCGCCAGAAACACAAACCAGAAGATGAGGCCCAGCTCCATGCCAATCCGCGTGTGTGGAGTATCCACAGTGTACTCAACGTGCTCTACTCACTGGTTGAAAAGTCCAACATCAACGAGCAGTTATGCTACTACGCCAAACAAGGTATATACAATCCCTTGACCCCATCACCATCTTTACGGCTCCTGGCTATCATAAACGAGAGATTCAGCTGGAATTCATTTGAATTTCTTGTTAACAGCAACCTAGTTTGTATTTCACTAAGGTATGTTCATGTTATACAATGGATTGAACTGAATTTTATCCACTAGAAACCTGTGGTAAACTCAGTGAGTCAATTCCGAGCACTGTTTCTTTATCTTATTTAGTGAATAAAAAAATGAATCTCTCAGCTGTAACACCCTTTCGGTGCCTAGCTGCCATGCTACCCGAAGGAAGCATGAGGGCTAGGATACTGCCAAGTTACCCAAGCCTAGACAGGGGAAGTCGAGATGTAGAGGTCGGGTTGGAACCACGGACCTTCCGGTTGGTAAATTCGCGCTCTAACCACTGAGCCATAGTCTGGGTCCACCTGAAACCTAAGGGTAAACGTACTTTAGGTGAACGAAATGAATGATATGTAGCCTTTCGAGACCTTACGTAAAAAATTTTTCTGTTACTTTCTATCCCAACCAGACGCCCTAGACAATTGTTAGACGCATACATCTCACACTAGCACCTTTCTCTAAAAGGTCCACATTGGTGCGGTGGAAGTTATCGTATTCCGACCATTCTCCTTTGTATCGATGTACACAGGTGTGCAGTTTATAGAAGGTACTGCTGCTTCCTGGAAATCACCTGCATTGCGTAGAATTTTTTCCGCTGGAAACTCTCGTTAAAGGGATACTTCTCTCAGATCAATTTCATTGTCTCCCATGGGTAACCATCAGTCTTATTCTACCCAGTTGTACCTACTTTTTCAAATATTTATTGCGCTCAACGGCCACTGCTCCTGCTACCCCATTATACACCAATAACATCAGATTACTTGACGGCCTGAGCGGTGGTTTAATCCTGGTTTGCTGCATGGCGCCAGCTTTTAAATTAGAGTGAAGAAATTGTGTTAGTGAAAACTAGGAAGCAAGGTGAAGCAATACAATACCTCACTGGTATGTTATATATATATATATATATGTATATATATGTATAATGTATATATATTCCTAAGAACCTTCGTATATGAGTCTGTCCGGGCAACACATGACCGTTATCTTTCTCAGTGATTGATTGCATTTGAATTCGGAGATGGGCAGATGTTTGAGAATAAACCGAGACTACTCAAGTGCGTGTGAAGCTGCTGTACTTGATGTATATCAATACAATGAACTGGGGTACGATAAAATCCGATTACAACGATTTTGTTGAGACCTGTAAGTAGGTTATTGGTGAGACGCTCGCGGTGAAGCCTTACGGCGCAAAAATATGTCGTCTTTATGTGGCTACTTGTTGCGTATCAGTAGGTAGTAGTGATTACGATAATTGGCTCGCCGGGGCCTCCAGACCTTTGATCAATCGGGCGGGCGTCCTCGTTTTGATGAACTGGCGCCGGTTTGTTTTGTGTACTGGTTAACGGGAACTCCCATTAAAACATTCAAGCGACTTACTTGTTTCACAAACTAGTGGATGCGCTCAGCAACGGTCGATAAATCCGATCAGCCGAAGGTGCGCATAATACTGTCTTATCTTTTGGTAATGTACAGATGTTTACATTCCAGTTGTCGCCTCTGATTTATAACTCCACTATTTTGTTTGAGATTCGAGAGCTATTCAGACCGCACTTGATCGAACTGTTCCCCCTTTGTTGTTGCACCCAAAGACGCAACTTTTTTATAACTTCTTTTGCTGCAATCCCCTAATCAGGTGATCCGGATGAAATTGCAGACGAGTTCGGTCGCTGCGTTCTATACAAAATGCTTGGTTTCTTCAGTCTGATTGGGTTGTGTCGGCTACACTGCCTCCTGGGTGACTATTATACGGCAATTAAAGTCCTGGAGAACATCAAAATCAGTCGTTTGGTAAGTTCCGGGTATAGGCTTCTTTCGGATGCATGTGTTAGGTCAAAGCTAGGAAGCGCAAATTACCACTTCCAAGACCCATGGCCTGACCTTTTCGACAGAAAATGAGCGTGCATCGTATGGAGAAGACTTCCCAGGTTGTTCCCCTTATGAAACTGAACAGCGTAAACCGTCATCTTCTGGTGGATCTACGTAAGGCCTCACAAACTTCTTTCGTGGTTCCGCGTCATGATTTTCAACATTGGATCATTACACTGAAAGAGCCAGTGGATTATTCGGTAAAAATAATCCATTGCTAAAGGCCGACAGTGGCGGGGGCCCTACACCTGACTATACTGCTCCCACTTAACCAGCCTCCAACTGCTCCACGGACTACTCTTAAGATTCATTTATTAAACGATGGGTACATCTTAGCTCCTCACGTAAGGTTTTAAATATTCCATTTTTATCAATATCCCTTAAGAACATTTCCCAGAAACAAACCCTGGTCACCCTGAGAACTTTTTATTGTTGGCCAAATAAGGACCACTCTTCTATCGTGGCCCGAAACTCTGTCTGACACATCTTCACATATGCAAGCTTCCGGCACTGTGATCTTCGGCGAACATCACCACGCTGTCTTATCGTCATCCTCCTTCAGCTATAACCTTTAAGCCTGAATATGGAATGAATTGTCCTTTGGACGAAAATATCTAGCGTGAGCCGTGAAAATCGTCCAGTGACTTGCCGTGCAATGCACTTTTATTCAGCGGTGCTGGACGTCATAGTGAATCTATTTCTGGTATAAATATCCACTCTCTCAGTCCCGACATGCGTTTGGCACAAAGGTACAATGCATCTCGAAGAGAACAGGAGGTTGGAGATACTGTCAGGTTTGCGCGAGCGTAGGTAGGATCAGCAAGGTTCGAAGTATGGACCTTCGGATTAGTTTTCAAGCCATCCCGAGTTTTTCGCCATAAGCATGGCCGTTGCGGTACACATATACTCAGGGTACTGTAGATTAAAAGAATACGTGTAAACCAAATTGTAATTTTGCACGGAGGTGTCACTAACAGGACAAGCAAATATTTCTATAGTTTCTTTTTTCTGGCTCTCTATTCACGTGGAATACTTCTCACCGGCCTGTTTTGTCGTATGCTTCTAAACCCCAGTTGTCACCTTTCACCACCGTTATCATATGCAGTTCTCTCCTTGTTCTGCGTGTTCTTTCACAGGATATGTATCATGAAGTACCCACTTGTCACATAACTACTGGATACTACGTCGGCTTTTCGTACATGATGATGCGCCGCTATTTGGATGCCATTCGTACTCTGTCCGCCACGTTGGCCTACAAATCCCGAGCTATAGGGATCGTCCAGCGTGCTGAGTTGCGTGAGTACATCCAGAAACAGTCGGATCAAATGTCCAGCTTGTACGGATTATGTCTCACTCTGTGTCCCCTGTCCACGGATAACACACTGGATGCGGATAAGCGGGACAAGTTCGCAGAGACGCTGATTCGTCTTCAACAACTGTGAGTTGTTTTCATGTTGTTTTTATGCAACGAATTTCACTGTGTTGTACATCTAGCCTGTTTTAGATGGTCTCAATCGGCGGACGATGGATGTACCGATTTTGATACAGCAGATGCATCTTTCTCCTTCGGAAAAGAATTGGTCTCTTAGGACAGTGTGTGTATATGTATACTCAACCTCTCTGATATCATCCCTCCAGGTTTCTAGATTACCGACGGAGGCAAATTCGTGAGAACCAATCTGGGCTTCGCCCTGGTTCGGGTCCGCTGACTTTATCTTCATTTTGCTACAGGTACCTGAACAAACGTCCGACATTGCTTATTTTTTTCTCGATCTGAAAGCTGCTTCCGAGTCGATCGCCAATAAGTATGGCAATTTTTCTAATTTCTTACCTTGGTGCTGTATGCCAACTCTGGAGGATGCCGGTTGACGCAAGGCCCTTCAGTTCATCACCTGGAAAGCGTTTACGTATCCCAACAGTATCGAGTTGAGTTGACTGAGAAGCTTCCATGAGGAGTAAAAGAGACGGCTGGTTTATGACGAAGGCTTGAGAAATGGAGCAAGGGTGTGCAGCAGGAACCACTCGCGCTTTATTCCAACTAACCCGATAAACTGCTCCGAGGATGGTGATTGTTAGCTAAACCATCTAAGAAACGTACGGGACCCTAATTCATTCGCAGAAATATCGTGTCGAACGTTGGATCGATCACTTCGAAGAATAGTTCAACTGAGCCCCATGAAGTCCAGAGGGGCAATACGAAACCGAATGGAACAATGATATCAGTCCGCCATCGACAACAGAGGTTTAACGTGCAGTTTCATTGCAACAGAGCACCTGGTCTGCACCCTTCAAAGAAGGTTACATGTCCCTTGTGGCCAACTTGACGACCTCACTGTAAAATATCTGGAATGAAGAAAGTGTCGACATAATGGAACGCCTCGATGGCGATTCCCAGGTTTAAAGGATTAAAGAGCATCAAGCGAAAATTACAGGAGCCATAGCTTCCAGGTTAATGTCGTATTATCCTACATTAATTGATCCACCATCAGGAGAGTCAGTTTCGCGAGAATCAAGCCGAGTTTCTCCCTGCCTTGAGTTACTTCGGTTATATCTTCACTTTACAACAAGTGGTGGAGTTGCGTCACTCCTTCCGACAGCAATCCATGGCCGTTTTTCTCGATATGAAAGCTGCTTGTGTCTCCGTTGACCGTCGAAGATTGGGGGAGTTTCTGACGATGAGCAGCTTCCCTTCTAAATTTTTGTCTTACAAGGGCTCTGTAGGCCTCCTCCCGTAGACGCCTGTGTTTACGGCAATTCCCTCCTGAGTTCACCATGTCCAGTAGTGTCAGACAAGGTTGTCGCCCTTTTTAACCTCATGATCGATATGTTACTTTACTCCTTTTGTTTGCCTCCAACATATTTGGGATAGAAATTCTCCCAGAGTGTCCGCTCACAGACAGTGAGTACGCTGACGATGTGGCTCTTCTTGGATCAGACCCTTCAGGAGTGCACACTGCTATGGTTTCCTGATTTATCAATCACACTTGTCAGTTATACTGGAATCGAGAAGACAAATGGCCTTGAAGAAGTTATGATGGAAACAACTGAACCGTTCAGTGATATGGATTCAAATGAATCAGAATGTAAGAAGAGCGAAGATAGAGGAAAATGTTGGTAGCTCAGGTAGCGTAGTGGTGCGTAGTGATCGCTAATGATGTCACCTCGATTGGTGATGAAACGTTTGCAATCAAACTGTGCAGCTCAGTGAACAAATCAACGACCAAAGAGCGAACAATCCAATAGGATATCAATGAAAGGCTGAAATGGAATAAACAGGGTTTCAGTCTACAATACAAATTGTTAGAAAAATGGACTTGTTCGTTTGGAGGCAGTCCTCCCAACACAAACAACCGTTAATAACCTAAGTAATTCTGTCGCACGTTTCGGCACACGCTTTACACCTGGAAAGTTTTATTGCGAGACTGGTGGAATCAAACCCTAAACACCACCCTTACAGATGAAGCAATCGATGTGGTAGATAAGTTCTTCAATCTGGGCGGCTGCACAACTCCCAATGAACTGGAAAAAAAGAAATCAGTTACTGAATCGAAGAGGCCAGGGCAGCTTTCGCCAACATATGAAATTTAAGGCACCAACGTGACAGTTTGGCTGCCAACCTGGGTATACAGTGCCGCGGTTCCATCTGTCCTACTTTATGGACCACACAAGTGGACACTGCTTTCGCAGGATCTTCGAAGACCCTGTGTCTGACCATCGGTGCCGCGGAAGCATTACTCGAGTCTGGAGGGACATCAGGTCAGTAATGCTGAGGTATGGCACATGATTTTCAGAAAAGATAACTGCTTCTCAGCAGGTCAGCCCACAGGTTACGCTGGTTAGGCGGTGTGTTTCCTATGCCAGAGCACCGTCTGTCTCGCACTGCCCTCTTCGCTCAGCCATATCTCCGATTAGGTTGATGATCTAGGGGACAGTCAGTTCATAACTTGGCAACGAAGGGTGGAACCTCTCATCAATGAACTCAGTCGCGCTGGTGACTGCCGTCCTCCCCGATGGAGACGCCGGAACGGGACAAACCATCGGTTAATGACCTTGACGGGTATGGCTATGTCAGGCAGCCAACGGCGATCTTGCATCAGAGCTATCTTATTCACTGCACAGCTTTCCCACTATCTGCCATACTCGACAAACAAACCTATTTAAAGTGGATGAACCGGTTAGGCCGTGGCTCCCTACGCGTGGGTTTCATTCCCTTATTCTTCTTATCTTCGGTGAACGCAGCTCCAGAAGCTGTACTTCGGAACACGGTTTGTAGCTGAAAAACTAAATGAACTAACCGACTATCTTTAGCGGTGAATAAAACTGCAGAAGCTGTATCCGACGTACCCGTGAACCATGGTTTATAGCCGACTAACCGAACAGAACTGATACTCTACTGGACGTCTGTTTTTCATTTGCGGATGAGGTATTTTGTCATTCAATAGACGGACCGTACCAGGTGGGGTTGATGAAGGTCCGAAGTGGAGCGTTTGTCACCTGATCAGGTGGACTCAATAAAGGCGGTGAACTTCCGATTTTGGCGGTTCTTTTCAGCGGCTCTCTAGTCTCTTTGGCCGTTTGTAAATCACAGGTGGTTATGCAGATGCATGAGTTGCGCTCCCAACGAAACTCGGAATGTCCTTTTGACCTACTGCTAAATAACCTACAAGCCCATGTCTTTGTCGTAATACGTGAAAAAGAGGAAACACAATTTAATGGTCAGCGATCTCTGTAAAAGCGGTAAAACACAAGCTAAGTTGACTGAACCCCAACGTGAACTGACGTGAATTTCAAGTGGCCTTTGAAGAGTAAAAGGAGAATTCATAAATTAACCAAGAGAAAAAAGTGAAATTAATAGAGGTTCAACGGGGCACACTACTCATAAAGCTGCTGAAAACCCTTCGACAGATCACGACCACTTTCGTATTTCTTTGGACTCATCAGGCAGGCGCAGTCCCTGCGTTTTAGCCAATTTATATTCTACTGGAACACCAAAATGTGTGCAATCGGCAAATACAATCATTTGAAAACTAACTGGCTAGAGATTTGGTTTTCATAATAAACGCTAAAATAGTCATTCAGCCGTAATACCTTTCTGGTGTCTAACTACCGCGCCACCTGAAGTAAGCAAGAGGGCTGAGATACTACCAAGTCGCCTGAGCCTAGACAGGAGCAGTCGAGGTGCCGGGGTTGGGTTCGAACCACGGACCTTCTGATGGGTAATTTCGTTACTCAGCCACTAAGCTATCTCGAGCTGAACATGTGGTAGGTGGATGGATGAGGTGCACCCAGTGGTAGAAGAAATGAAGCATTTCGCTTGGTAGTACCAGCAAAGTAAGACGAGATGTGTTACGTCATGGGAAGTGGTTTGGACAGTATCGATATCGGAAGGAGTAGCGATTTAGCCATTTCATCCTACTGTAAGGTTAGTTGCCAAAGATTCAGTACTTAGAGTTACTTTTCCTAACTAGGCCTGCCCAGCTCACTCAGTCAGCTGAAAATAGTCTGCGAGACATGCAGTTATTCCGGCTGTTTCTAAACTAGCGAAGCGACATACACAGGCGCTAGGCTGAGCTGTTTATAGATAAGTAGCCTAATAAAACCGATTGGGTCGTTGTAAAATTGGGTGTTTTGCTGTCGGTCTAACTGGGATGAAGTCAGACAGGCTTTAATGGTGGCTGCCCAACCACGTCAATCTCCTCAGCTGAAGTGCCAGAAGGAAGCATGAGGGCTGGGATACTGCCAGGTTGCCCAAGCCTAGACAGGGGAAGTCGAGAGGCAGAGGTCAGGTTAGAACCACGGACCTTCCGGTCAGTAAATTCGCACTCTAACCACTGAGCTATCTCGCCCCCCTCAGCTGTAGCACCCTTTCGGTGCCTTACTGCCATGCCACCAGAAAGAAGCACAAGGGTTCCTCAGTTGGGGTGCCACTCCAAAAAGACGAGGCCTTGCAAGGCGACTGGATGTGCCGGTCGTAACGTTCATGTGTGTTCCTCACTTTACAAATGACAGCGCTGGCCGATCCAAAGCATCCTTGTTTCAACCAACCTCGACGAGTTTGAAGTCATAAACATTTGCATGATCCCCTCTGCCATGGGAGCCAATCATGATGTGCGAAGGTGTTTGTCGTGGGAGGTCACCCCCACACCTGAAGGGCTCACACTAAGTCGTGTCTTATGAGTGACCATTGCTAAATCCAAGGGACTAACCTATTCTTGGAAAACCATACCCTATGTTGCAAAACGACACTTTCCTTAAGCATATCTATGAAGTACAAAGCAAAGAAGTAACTCGGTTATTATCTCTGGCCGTCTTCTCTCGTTCACGCTTACTCCCCATATTTTATACAGATTCATCACCAAACGCGTTGTTTCTCCATTTTTCAGGGATGAGACAGAGTTCATCACTTCCTTTGACTTGGGTTGCCCAAAGTTCATCTCCCCGGAGTTGCCAAGTTACGCGCGTTTGTCGAGTTCGGCGACAACTGCACTGGAACCTGCTGCACCACTTGAACCACAGCGTCAACAGATCGAGTTGTTCAAAGATGAAATCAACCGTCAAATTGGGCTACTACGACTGCGTTCGTTCCTCAAACTCTATACAAACATGCCTACGTCTAAGCTGGCTGGCTACCTGAACACGGTAAGCTGAGCGCTTTTGTTTGTAGGACAATACAGCAACAACAATTGTTCAGCTGTAGCACTCTTTCGGTGCCTGACGGAAGGAGGCACGAGGCCTGGGATACTGCGTAAGCCTAGACAGGAACAGTCAAGATGCTAAGGTTGGGTTCGAACCACGGACCTTCCGGTCCGTAAGTTGGCGCCTTAACCACTGAGCTACCTCAAGTGCCGCTTTTCGGAAAGAGGCCATTTAAGGTTCGACTTTACTGGGTTATTGAACATTCCATAGTTCCCGCTTAGTGTGAGGGTCATCTGCAAAAGAATTCCAGGGACTTTCACCGAGGGTTGATGTAAAAGCTGCTTTCAGTTGCATTTGGTATTTATTCAAGCTCGTGTCGCCAGCTTTGTTGCACACGAAGGTAAATCGCAATGGAATGACGAAGAGTGCGAGAACCTATAAGTTAGTTCTGAAGCAATTTTTATCCAATAAAAAGTCATCACACTACTATTGAGGCTTAGGTAGCGTAGATGGTTTGTTCGCCGAGCTGGACAAATTGATTGCAAATGTTTCATCACCAATCGAGCTGGTATAATCAGTGCGTTGTTAGGGAGCGGATAACGCCCGAACGGCCGCCGGGTTTTGAAAGCTAGTACGCATTAATCTTTAGGATCAGGATTCTTTGAAAAGGTTGACTTCGTGTAATCCGATGAAAATTTTCTGTCCAGAGGAAATCGCTCTTAATTAGACAAACTGTGTATTCGTGTCGTGTGCTGCCGTTGGTTTAGTTACTGAGCTAAGCAATTTTTCCGAGAGCTATCCGATCAATAGACAAGTGCGCAGGAGGTACATTGGAACTGATTCACAGGAGGTCATAGCATGGAGCCTTGAGAGATCAAATTCACAGGACGTGCGTACGCGAAGCAGTTTAAACTTGTGTCCATCCAACACAACCATCCAACACGGTTGCTCGCTCAGGCCATTGGAATCTAAGGTTAACTATAGTAAACCAGCACGCACAACACCAACTCATGACGCAACGTTTTATCATCGGAACAAGATACCATTTTGCTAGGCACAGTGAAACAACCAATTCACTCGATAACAACATTTTCTTGTGTGCCGTGTGCGTTTTCATTCTCCCTACTGCATGACTTATCCGAAGGTTGTTTTGTATTCGCCCGATGCTTTGGTTGGATTGCGAGCGTTCTTTCATTCTCATTTGTCGATTTTTTCCCACTTCTCTTTTTCTTTCAACCTATCACAATGTAGTCTGAACTCGGTGTCCACATGTCCCTTATGGCCTACAAGTACCGTTTGAAACAAATCACCGGCCTTCTCGATGCTGCTTTGGGTGCGGATACAGCCAGCAGTGCTAGCACTGGTGCCGCGTTCTCCAGTGCAGGAACATCCGATCTGAGCGGGCCACAACAACTCTACGCAGATTTGGACTTCTTTGTTGACGAGAACATGATTCACGTTGCGGATACCACAGTGGACAGGCGTTTCTCCGAATACTTTGTGCGACAAATTGAACTGTTACAACAGGTTAGTCTAGATTGAACTGGCGATCCACATAGGTGATGTAAATATCCTCAGATAGTCTCATTTATATAGCGTCAGACATGTGGTGCAGCCCCCCCCCCCC
>SJOL01002680.1:36354-82721 GCA_004794785.1 Opisthorchis felineus
AGGGCGGAGATAGGAGAACTTGTCATATGCAGTGTAGAACGCCTTACGTACGCCAGATAGCGAACGGACAAGGTGTACTGGGTATTCATCATGTTGTCGAATACTGAATTATAACGTTAGCCTCAAAAGTATGCAGCTGTTGACCAGCTGCCCGTTTTGGTCAAAACAATATAGTGTTCAGCTGAACAATCTAGTTCATTCACAACCCACCGTGAACCTCCTCCCGGGAGCTGCTAGCATTTATATTCAAAACGACCTGCATTCTGCAGCCTACAATTCTTGTACTTTTCTCTTCATCAGATGAATGTCACTTTGGACAACCTGGAACGTCGTATTCACGACTCTGCCCCACCAGAAGCGTCCGATTTCATCAAGCTTCGCTAAACCGATATTTTTGTATGGACGGGCTTCTGTGCAGGTTTCCTCAAATAAACGGTGAAGTGGACTTTTTTCATAATCTTTTTATCCAACGTTTCGTTTACTGCTGGCTGGTGATTTGGTCAGGCAAATTGACTGCTGATGAATAGCGTGACTGAGCTCGTGCAGCCACTTTCGAAAGATTTTTCGTCTTAATGGGCCGTCTTTTCATGAACGTTAATGATTGTTGCGTGAAACGCGTTTTTTACGCGCACAATTACGTTTTTTCATGGACAGCTGAAAGTAAAGGAGAGAATAGCGGGAAACGGACTTTTGCGGAGAAGCAAACGTAGAAATTCGCACACGTGTACCTAGTTTTCAGGTAGTTATGAGTGTTTCAAATTCCGTCAGTTGGGAAGTTAGCATCTCCACATGATAGTGCTCTCAGTTATTCCACAGAGAACATGTGCAACTACAGGGGTGATTAATTGGCATTGAAGAACAACTGGAAAGTTGCGGACAGCTTGAAAGTCAGAATTATGGAAATGCAACTCACGTCCAACCCAGAAAGAGAAGGAAGCTTGGGTTGGAATCGTGACTTTTTAAGGGAAATCAGTCCCATTGAGCAAAGAAAGTCCTCGCTTAGCAGGACATTCTGAAGTTTTGTGGAACTCGATCCACGATTTAAAAAAAAGCTCACCAATGGTCAAACGAGGGAGAACGGCACTGGATAGATTTCTCACATAGAAATTTGTTTAAAAAAAAGGCATTCAAATTCTTATTTTAAAAAGGTTTGCAATCGATCCAGCAGTCATCGTTTCAAAAAAACTTGCTTGTTGTTTGCTCAACTTCTCTGCAAAACAACTCGAACAAGAAATGCCGTACAGGAAGATGAGTTTGGTCGGTCTCACAGATGCCCTTTCTCTCTGAATGCGGAATCACTGTACTCCATTCGCTTCGTTCAGTTTCCCGGTTTTCGTTTTCTGCACGTTTGCGCAAGACTATTCCCGTACTGCCGCAACCGCTCTGTTGAAAGACAGCATTTCTTGCCACGCGATCTTATAGTTCTGCGCGTTGTGGGTTGTCACTCCCATTGAAATGTGACCACGCGTTTAACTTTGCTTTTGAAGTCGTCTTTAGGCGAAATGAATACGGCAGGGCAGTGAAGGTGTGTTTCTCGTCACCGGCTGTTTTAGGACTGGATAGCATTGGAGGATGTAAAATAAAAGGACATTTTGACCGAATTACCGAGGTAGGTAAACATCGATATCGATGTCTAGAACACAAAAAATCATTCAGTTAACTTGAAAGTAGGGGGTCTCTATCTTATACTTGAGCTAACGAGAATCCTTAGAGGTTTGTTGTCCATCGATTGATTTTGTGCACTATAGCTATACGACAGTCCGCCACATGTAAGTTGTCGAAAAACGTTCGTCAAATTGGAAGTCAAAATCAAGCTACTTTCCGGTGGGTAACTGCGCAGAACTTGTAACTACCGTTTATTGAATTCTTTTTGGAGTACCAGGACAGTGTGCGTTGCGGTATCGAGCAGTTCAGGCGAGAATTGCAATTTTCTCTCAGTCAACGCAGTCAGGATTGTCAGCCGAATTGCCTCCCAATGGTTTTAACACCCAGATCATGCGCCAAGGAGGCTTCGCACAGTGCCGTGATGCGCCGAGACCTGTAGGAATAAAAACCATGCTTAATATCACCCATTACTCGAGTAGATCGCTCAGGATAGGTGTGGATACTGAAAATAGCTTTCGCACCATCGTTATGTCTGGGAGAAACGTGAAGAACATAAAAAGTAGAGAAAACATCGAAAGCATATATGCCGATAATCTGAATACCGCCGAAGACACGCACCAGTTCCTAAGTTCTACACAGTCTAAGCAGTTACCTCATTTTTCTGGCACTCTACTCTGCACATTTCCTCTTCTGGAAATAAACAAGTATTTGCCTGCTTTGAGCGTACGCACTATTGCATGGAGAGATCTCCTGCCGTGAATGTGGATGTATGACAGATGGGTGCAAACCGGCAGCCTGATCCTCTTGTCACTCGGGTACGACAATGCCCCTTTCCAACTGAGTCACGAAATGCACTGCGTATCGACTCGTACTAGGGATGTGAAACGGACAAGTATGATGAACTGAAACAAGTGGTATGTTAAATTAGGTGCACGATCGGGTGGTCACTGATAGTGGACAAAACCAATCAAAGTTCACGAACCGATCGATAGCTTTTGTAGGCTTCATGCGAAGCAAGGTCTCCAAGGCGGACAGACAGCTATCCACATGGGACTCATTCGGTTCAAGTTGCAGTCGCTGTCGACTGCATAAGTCAAGCGATCCTATCAATTGCAGTTTCGTGGTAGACCGTCAGTTGGATCCCAGTGCACGTTATGGGTGGACTCAGATGTCCCATGGAAAATGCAGCTAATTTGCACTCGGCAAACGTTTTGACGTGCACAATGCATGACCAAATAATCGCAACTTTTGATGTTAGGCACATTCTTCGACTGAAATCTAATTGCACAGCCGAACACTCGTTTTTCTTGTTTGTATCTTTTGCATGTTCGTTGGCACTAGCCTACACGAGCTATGGTTCTGAGACAACACTTATCAAAGACCTGAAATTGTCTCAGTTCCGTTGCTCGCAGAGACCACGTCCCACAAACATAAAACAAAGTAGTCCGTACTGTGGCCTGATAAGTCCCCTGAGCTTCAGGGATATGCCACTTTGCCGCCATAGGTGTTTCCAATTAATAACTGCGACCCGAGCCTTAGAAACTCGGACGTTGATCTCATCTGTCACACTATAATCACAACACATACAAATTCCAAGAAACGTAAAACCTCGAGTAGCTCTCCTTGGATTCTACATGGTATGTTCAGTGATTGGATATGCAGGAGCATGACCTCATACTGTGTGGGTGCAAAGCTCATGTCAAAGGTTGATATGGTTTTGGTCATTTTATCTAAAAACACTTGTGCTTTCTGTTCGCGTTTGAGGACGAGAACGATGTACTCCAGATAGACAAGGGTTTCGTCATCAACTATTTGAACACCAGGGTTTGAAAAATCTAGCACTAGTCCTATTCGTCTCGATTACGAAATTGAATAGGAACGGAGGGATGGGGCATCCATGCCAGAAGCTTTTGAGGAGCTCTCCGTATACTATCACACCCGCAATTCTGATATAATATTATACAGGAATTATGATGTTCAAAACTTCAGGGACATTCCTTTCTGAGCAAGCTTTTAAGGAAAAAACCGGTCCATGACTACCATAATCATGGGTTGTTCATATGTGTAGCGTTGTTCTGTCACCTGACGTAATGTAAAGATGTGGTCAGTGCAACCCCTACCAGACCTAAACCCCGCTCACTATTCTTGAGTCGCTGCCCCACGGAGACGGGCAAGTGACGCCAAGAATCTCGTTACCATTGAATTCAAACTGTAGCCTTTGTACTATCCGCGTTCACTACGAGGCTCTTTTTGAGAACACACTACCGATTATCCCCAGTTTTCTGTGATATTCTCCCAACTAGAGGAAAATAAATCAGACGAGCGCTGGCTGACGAGTAATGCAGGCGTGAGGGACTCGTTGATACTTTAGGTATTATATAATTATGAAGACTCTAGGTTGCAGGGGGTTGCTTCTATGGTTCGAGTGCGATTCGAGAGTCTGAGTGGCAGCAGTTGGCCATCCAAATTGTTCAAAGTGTTCGGCCCAACGGTCTAGGCATCCTTCATTGGAGGTGATCACGCCAGTGCCATCCGTGATGGTTTTGTTTACAGGCGGTTTTCGGTGACCGGTCGGATGGATCAACCAAAATAGCTTCCTGGTACCCTTCGTCCCTTCCATTCCCTTAGCTTTGTGTGCAGCGGGCTTCACGGTTAGCGCACACACCAGTTATTACTTGATGTCTGGCAAAGTGTCGGGTCGAATTATGTTTCCGAGTGGCGGAACATTTATCCGCCATTCAGTTAGTGCGACCGCCACGCAATGTTTATATTGGGATGGCATTAGTGTGCCGCAGACGAAATTCCTGGCATTGTGCAAGGATGTGACGATCTCACCCCAGTACGAATTAACACCTGAAGATGGTGCAGTTAGGGAGTGCAATAGATGGCTCCGATAAATTATTTTGACTTCGGGATCTGCGAGCTTCGGTTGCTAAGCCCGTTGTCTGCTCTTGACGCGGCCCTGGACAGCGAAGATAATATAATCCGGACAAGTAAATGGTCATGTTCTAAAAGGTGTGGTTGTCGGTTATTGATCCACGCCTTCAATAACTGATGGCCATGTGATCAATTCGGGTCTGTGATTGGCACGCTGTTCGAGGGCATCATTTAGCCAGACTACTTCGATTATTCCGGGAGTTAATATTGCATAAAAATACTCTGATCGGTACATATCTGAAGCAATCGTTCGCCGTTTTCCGTGCATATTGAGTCCAATCCAAGCCAGGCGCTGGAGGGATTTGCCCACTTATGCATTGGCAACTACAACTCACTCAGGGAATCGTAAAAGTTGTCTCTGATATTGTCATAGCTACAGTTCGTTGAGACGTGAACAGACGTGGTAAACAGACAACGATTAACTTCTCGCTTGTTAGATCTTTCCACAGACATTCTCAAACGAACCACGCAAAGCCAACTTTCAACGGGTATCCAGTCAACAACATCCCTTTACTCGGTGACTAATGGCTGAGGAGTACTCCAGCAAAAAGTTTCTACAAACTTCGTTGAAAGCTTTGATACCTGCTATCCAACGAGGGAGCCGACATTTTCCATTCTTGCTAGTTTCTGTAACCAAAGCCGTCGTAACTCGAAGTCCTGTTGTCCACTCAAAACTAAGCGTTCGGTTCTAGCTTGATAGAAGCCTCTTGAACAATGTTAGCTGCGGACAGTAGGAGAGCCGTTCACTCAACCAGTTCGCTTGATAACAGCCATCTGACGCAGGTCGCCTCGTGCATCTTTTTCGAACGCTCATGCACAAATACTAGAAACCTCGCCTTTTATGGACAGTCTGACGCACTTTTTGTGCTAAATCGATGACAATGGAAGTGCTGCACACAAGGGCTTTGTTTGCTGATAGGTGTTTGCGGGATTTACTGATCTCGTTTAAGCAGTCGTTCTCCCGTACTGCCGCAATTATTCTGGTGAGCCCACACCAAAGTGAGGAAGCAGTGGATTTGAGTTTCGCTCTTATTAGACCTCATCAACAGTGTACATCCTTGGTCCTACAGGGGTTTGAACTCCGGACATTTGACGTACGAGGCGAACGTGTTACCATTTTTCCACCAACGCATGCTGGAAGCCTGTTAATTTTTACATCTGAACAGGCAAACGTGTTCACGCTTGGAAGATGTGATTGATTTGCCTGACGCCTCGAAAGACGACCCAGTAACTGTCTTGGTTGTGTCAGGCTCAACTGCATCGTAACAATATGGTCTCATAACACTTCCGAAATTGGTCAACTCATCGGCACTCGTGAGCAGATAGGCTTTTGTATAGAGAGTCAGGGTATACCTAACACCCTATCACAGGAGTATTTTAAATTTTGGTCGGTCAGTTAGCTTCCAGTAAAATTGACTCACCCTTCCGGAAAATTATTGTGATCCCAGTGTCTGTCCACATGAACTTAAAGCCTTCTCGATCATATCATCAAACACGAAGTTGGAAGTCAGACTTAATGGGGAGAACGTTGTAGAGTGCAGTCGTCTACAGGTAACTTCCATGCATCAAGCAGGATACTGTACACCGGGTGCATACGATCTTTACTGCACAGCTGATTCTTAGATTACCCACTATTTATGTTCTTTTCACACTGCAACGTGGACTTGGTCGTTTGAAAGTGAAGCGTTCTTACTCCTGTTGGTTCCTCTGTGGTGTGATCTTTAAACACAGTGGAGTTACTTTAATCGGAACAAGTAATCCCATATTTTCAGCCTACAGTTAACCGAGACCCTCCAATGCTAGTAATAATTTTGGAAACTTCTGCGCATGGCAACATGGTTTACTAACCAACCGAGTCCATTCCACTTGAATCGCGGAATACTGACGGACAGTTGGCTTCTACTTGTCTGTCTGGTAACTCCTTTTGTGAATAGTCTTCAGTAGAACAGTCTGAATAGGGATTGTTTGGATGTTGCAAATCCATTTTGTAGATTTTCCTTTGTTTTCTGAAACCTCATTATGTTTGTGGAAACAAGTAGCTGTGCACTCTGATGACGTAAACAAGAGAGAAGGCATTTTAGCGTGTTCGCTTGACGATATCGAAGACAAACATCATGAATGTTGCAATCTACGATCGGGGGTGGGATGGGGGTTCTATCATTCGGACTGGTCGGTTCATTAAAAGCTCGAATCTTTGCATCGCCATTTCTTGTCACTTCTGCTGCGATAGCACAACACTAATCAATCAGCTTCAGCTCCTTGTACAACAACATTGCAGTCCTTTTTGACCAGCCCGGCAGCTAGGTGCATCATACAGGGGACATTGTGACGCGACACACAGCCATACCTGAAAACACCACTGGCGGTATTGCGGGATATAGGTAGCTTGGGCGCGCCGCTTGGTTGTTGGTCTGTTCGCCGAGCTTGGTAGTTGGATTTCAAACGTCTCATCACCACTCGAGTTGGCGTCGTCGAGTGGATCAGTTCCTCCTCTTCTGCTTGTGCTTATATAGTTTCTAAAAAGTATCTAATAACTCTAAGTTGATTGGTTGCTCCCGCCGTGACTTTCTCTTACTTTGGTCGGTCCGTTTGGAACTTCCGTTGCATCATGATCTCATTCCCTTCTATCTGGTTGTTTCGTTGGGCGCCTTCAATTTGACAATTCTGTTCCTCCGTTGTGATTGGGCCGTTCCCTTCTTGTTTGTGGTCTGTTCTCGTTCCCCTTGATTGACTGATTGAATAGCCTCTTTTAGTACCTTCCTTCCTTTGATCCGATTAGTGTGTTCGTTGTCGTTAGGTTGTTTGATTTCTCACTTAGTTCGGACTCCCGCAACTGTATAATTCTTTTGTTCGTAGCGGCCGATAGACTGGGTCGATAACGATGTGTTTATTGATCGAGTTTTGTGTGGAGTACCACACCTCGGCACACTCCCACTCCGGTTTTATTCTTGCGTGAGTAGGTATTTGAACGTTATCCCAACTGAACTGATGTCCTTCTCTGTCTTCGTGTATTGAAATACGTGACATTGGATCGTCTTTTCTGTTGTCAATCTTATGTTCGTGTAATCCGGACTAGCCATAATCGTGTTTGTCACAGTCGTTACATTGAGGTTTATAGATCACGTTCGTCTTCTTCACTGTATCCAGTCATCCCTGTGGTTCTTCTCAACGTGTCAACAGGTTTGAAGGCTTTTTTAATATGCGGAAGCATAATCCTTTTCTGTTCTGATCGTGTTGTCAAACACCTGTGGTGGACCATTGAGATGGACTTCGAAGTACCTTCGTTTTTTGCTCGTGCAGCTGCTGTTAAGGTTAATGTCAGTTCTACTAACGATTGGTGTAGGCGTAAAAGTGTGTTTCGACGTACCGAGCGAAATAGGGCAATCACGCCAGTCCATCTGACTGGTCTTTGTGATGCTCAAGTATGGCGAATGCTAAGTGAACAGCAAAATGTCAGACACAAATGGCAATGTTCCTTGGATTCTGTCAGAAAATCCTTACTAAGTAATCTAATACCTTTTTCCCGGAAAAGTGTGGGGAAGATGTTGGGAGCACTCACACTGGTTGGTTGGTTGCTTTTCCAAAAACGATTTCAAAAGTTAAGAACGATTATTCGTTTTTGTATGCGTTCCGAAGAGGGAACATTCGTGCCTAGGAAACTTCTTTGACATCTCCCCATGGTGTTTCCTCGAGGGGGATGGTGTTGTACTAGATTACAGCAGTGTAAAGAAGATGTGAAACTAAGTGAGAAACACCGAAGTGTTAAACCTAGATTCCCGCGGATCAAATTGATTAAAGTTTAAGGAGCATGAAACAGTTTGACGGGATTGCGTACAGAAGATGTTTTGGACGGGAGAGCTGCAACCATCAAACCTATGGAGGATGTATATGAGCCCTACCTCACTGCCTGTTACAACCATACCACATCCTCCCGACATTCCTTTACGTACTTTGACAAAAGACACTGTCTGCTTCCAGAATCGTAAGGAAGTCGCACAATCGCAATATGTATTGCCATTTTTCTGGATGTGCACATCAGCTGTTGTATAAAAACAGCCGATATCTGTAATACATCCCATGTTATCCGATCACACCACTGTCTTTTACGGATGTAACTCGATTTGGTTTCTTGTTAGCCTAAAAATAAGCATCTTCGAGCATATACCACACAGTTGTACTGTATTTTGGCGCTATAGAAGTTGGAAAGTAACTCAGTGCAACGTACGATAACTCATTATTTCTTGATCTCTCGGTGCTTTTTGTCGTACGGTCTTGTTGGTGTCCTTCTTCGCCACACAGTTATTCCCTGCTTTGGCTCTCATTTGGCAATAGCTAGCCGGCAGGAGATTACTGCGTCGGCCCAGAAGACAAGCTTCGATGGTAAGCACGAAGAATGATGAACCAGTATATCTCAGGTTCGAGGTCACACCGAGGTTGTGACCTCCACCCTCTGCTATTTGTCGTTGAAAATATTTATTCATCATCATCAAAGATAGCAACATCAGTGTTCGCACTGATGCTTCACTGCCGTACAACCACAAAGTTTGTCTAATTATATTCACTACTCATAAGGTCGCTGAAAAGCCTTAGAGTGAAAATAAGGGGAAGAAGTGGGTGATTGAGGGACCTGGTGCTGGCCTATCACAAACATTCTGAGGGGCCTACATCTCCAAGCGATCAATCAGACAACCTGGAGAGAAACTGACAACACGAACACCACTGACATCGATCAGCCTCCATTTCTTGCAGTGTCTCCAGCCAAACACAGGAGGGGTCACAAGGACCACATCCTGGAAGGCGTGCAACACCAACAACACCCAAACTCCTCATAATCTCTTCCATACCCCTCTGCCAAATCATAAGTTGTCCCGGAGTTTTCGTTAACCAGGTACTGAACACTCAAGAGACACTATATTTCTCCCCCCCCCCCACCAAGAGAACACATCCCCCGTCGAAAAGAAATTCACTAACTCCTGTAGTTGTTTCCTTATGGGGACGGGGCGTTTGCAGTTGAAGAGGAAATCAGTCAAGCTGGGATAACAATATTGAATTTGGGAAGCAAAATGAGGATGGTGTTGTAAGTGGATAACCTGATACTATAAGCACGTCTATCTTGCCGTTTCACAGTGAATCTATTGTACACAAAACTCTTGCTGAAAACCATGTCCTTTATCAAAAGCTTCTCCCCACTTACTCCACGGCCACGGCATCGTTGGACCGTGGTAGACTAGCAATAACTCCCCCATCCACTTTTCCTCACGATAAAGCTTTCAAATAAATCATCATCACGGCAACGAAGTATTAGTGTTGAACCCTGATGTTATGCTGTTGCTGATGATGCTAACCGAAGTTCCAGGAACCCAGAACCTCTGGAATCGGGAGGATTTGGGTATACTGAAAGCCCAGTATCATGAGCTGTTTTCATTAGAAAATCAAAAGAAGTGGTAGATGAGTTCACAACGCAGAGCAACCACACTTAATGGGAGTGCATACAACTTATGGTCACCTTCATAATGTGGTGAATTACAACTGTCAGAACTGGATACTCGAATGAGTTCCTCGGGGAACAGGTTGCGAATGAGTGAGGATACGTGAAGTTTGATGTTCAAATGAGATTAACGGAAATTCAGGGACTAGACTGTCTCATGAGGCCCAACAAGGGCAAAACTTCTAGGGGGGTTGTCCAGGAATCATCATCCACCTTATGAGCAGTTCCAGTACAGGATGATTGCCTGGTTGTTTTCAGAAAAAGGGGTCGCTTAAAGATTCCTTTTTAAACATTTCCTTCAAAACCGTATTGATTCAGATTTTACCCCAAAATCCCAGAGGATATGCATAGGTTGTAAGATGGTTGCTTCAAATTCTGAATGTTGATTGTTGATTGGTGAGCCAGTACCAGAATAATTGGTTGTGAACTCCTTCGAAAATTTCCCCTACACGACTTCAACAAATTTAAATTGATGTGCCGAATTGTACATGAGTATGTGCGATTACAGGGTTTTGAGGCACCGATTAACTAGACATTTGGTAACCAATGCCTGCTACCGACTTTGGACAGGTAGCCTTGGAGAGTTCAACATCATCGGTAACCCAGTTGAAAGCCTTCAGCTTGAGGATACGACGGTTGACAGACTTTCAGCACACTTGGACAGTTAGGTGTGCATGTGTGTAGATAGAACGTCATATTTGAAAACGTTAAAAATAGTGTGTGAAATTGTACCTACCAGTACTAGTTATTCTCCGTCAAATTATGTGAATTTCTTGTTCCCATATGTTTGCACCACGTTTGATGTCGAACATTACGAGTCTGTAGAAAATGGAATCGTACGGAAAGTCTCTTATCTCCTGAGTTCGAGAACGTTCCATCAAATCGTTGAGACTTGTTGTAGAGGCCTACGTTCAGTAGACTGTTAACAGTCAAATTCTCCCTTGTTTTCACTGGGTGTGTATCGCCGAAACCGCGTTTACCTTTTGGTTGACAGTGTGTGTTGTCTAAGGAAAAACAAATAATTCGGGATCCAGTCGATCATCCTCCTTTCCGAAGGGTAGCTTCATTCCGTCGAAAAATGATTGTTTAACAGTGCAACATTGAATGGCTGGTGCATGATGAAAACGTAACTGCGTGTAACGTCTCTGAGTTTGAAACGAAAGCCCTGTAAAATTCAGCTGAGTCTCCCATCAGAGCTCATTTAAAATGTAAGTGAGTGTTTATCGCAGCATACGTACAAGTTGGTGGTCATTTAAGAAGAATTTTGGTAGATATTTGGGGACTGCGCCTGCTCAGTATGTTCAAAGAGGGGCAAAAACGGTAGTGGGCTATCCTAAGTTTTCACTGACCTTACGAATGTCGTCAAATGCAATATTGTTTAGAAGGAGAATTAATCTCGACAGTTCGATTATTAGCAAGATTTTGTTAGAAAAGTGTGATCCATCGAGCAAAATGCCACTTGAAATTGTTTGGTTCCTTGTTTGGAAGGAAGATCTCGAATTGTTTTCATGGATGAAACTACTCACAAGGTTGCTGAAAACTATTCGACAGCCCATGACCCTCTTCACCCTTCATTGCTCGTCAGGTAGGTGCAGTCCCCGAATTCCCCTCAACCTTATTTTCATCCTGAATCCGAATTGCACGAAATCCAACAGATACACTCATTCGCATAGCAATTTGGTTTTCACGAGAGACTCGCCTAAATCCCAGCTGAATCCCTCGTTCATGTTGTTCAACTGAATGTGCTGCACCAGGCCACCTCATGTTTCAGTTGGCACAGTGCCCAGCAGCGCCGGGTTCCCCGACACTAACTGAAGCGAAGTTTACCCTCAGCCCGAACACAGATAACCGATGCCTCGACCACTAAACACGTCCCCAACGGCCGCGAATGCACACGTTATACGCGATGCAGTCACCTCCATCCGCTCAGTCAATCGACATCCTGAGAAGAAACTGAGTTTCTTTGTGCTTTTGGTTCGTAGCTCGTTTCAAAACGAGTCCTTTCCGGACGTCTACTGCCACTGCAGAAATGCCACGTTTCAACTTTACTGTGTTGACGGCCGACAGTTTTGTTCGACTATTGCAAGGTGAGACCCAACAGATGTATGGTAATAATAACAATGATAATAATAATAGTAATAATGGTTACAATAATAATGAGGGACGATTTCTTCCAGTTTTTTTTTTACATCGGTGTGTTTCTCTTTGGTGGATCACGACCTTCGTTCCAAACAAACTGGGGTTTGTGGATAAAACATCATCTGTTACAAGAGTTAACACATTTCTGCATCTTGAAACACAACTTTCCGGTTTCAAACTTGAGGAGAGCACAGGAAAATGAACTGTTGAACGAAGAACCGATTGAAAGTCGCTGGACGTCTTCGGGTGTACGCTCTAGAAAAAAATTGACATAAAACGCTACTACCGAGAAGTTAAAGGCAAGTCAGTTGCCGGAGACTCAACGAGTACAGCTCCTTGACGTTCGTTGTTCCGTACACGACGTGATCGGCTAATAAACCGATAGTTTCCAACTGGCAACATCGACAGTCAATTTGAATGTCCAAGCTCAGTACCCCACAGGTTTGCACATCACACCCTTGCCCCTATATGAAACCGTAGGGGCACACCAATACCAGCAACCGGACTGCAACGTCTACTCTTGTTTTGAACAGCCAATTTCAGGTCAATATTACAAACAAATTGAAGATGTCGCCATGGTGTTATCCTAGCTGATCTATTCATGGCTGGCCTTGAAATGCCAATGGAAGACCACACTGGGCCGGTCAGGGCACTAGAAAAGATTGTCAAATGGTCGCTGCACGAAATAATGAAACTATTTCAGATATTGAAAGCCACTCACCTAAATATCAACTTAACAATGGAGCACGAGGTGAATAACACAACTGCCTTTCTTGATATCCAACCGACCTGTCGAGACGACGGAACATTTCATAAGTTAGTTCACCGAAAACACTTGGAACGGTCAGTACCTCCATTTCTCCCATTTTGAGCTTATGGGCTGAAAAGGAGTTAGGTCAGGATGTTATATGATAGAGTGAAAATAATTAGCGCGGAAGAAGCGATCGGTGACGAGCTGAAGAGGATACTGCACCCAAATGCGTACCCATCAGAAGTTGTCAATACACAGTTTGCTTTGGCCACAGAAGAGCGGTCAATTTTATCCGAAAACCATGAGTTTTCTTAAATCTCAATTTGAGGAGACGATATAAGTGAGTTGGTGGAGCGGCGTTTAACCCTAGCTGCTGGACAGACCCACTACATTGCCAAACCTGTAGTCATCTGTAAGTGCAACCGAATCTCGGCCCTTACAGCCAAAGTTACACTAAATCAATATGCTCTGTTCAATCTTGTTTACCGTTTAACAAGTGAGTGCTCAGCTACCTGCCTTGGTAGAACTGAGAAGTAACTTCGGCTTAGAGATGATGAACACACCTTGATTTGGATACTTCTTCGTATGAAACAATCCGCCCCATCAGGCCCAAATACAAATTAAAATTCCGAGGCAAGTGCACGGTCGATACCCGCTATATTAATAGTCCGTCATTTACTTGAAAGTGAGCACTGTGTCGACCTGGTAGCAGCGTTTCACATCGTGTACGTGTACATCTGCTACAATTGGCTGAATGTATTGCTATCAAAAAATGGAAATCGGGAAATCCGTCATATTGTCCGCGGTGACTGACACGCTTTCGACATCCCGAGGGTGAAGACTTGTTGTGGTTTGTTTAGTTATTTACCTTCCATCCTTCTGTAGTATATACCCTGAGAGATACAGCGAAATACACCTGGCGTATCGCGTAGCAGCTCATTTCTCTGTGCTCTCTTCGAGTTTGTAACGGGGAATTCGTGTTTCAAGCTCCTCAAAAAGTGTCTCCCGCCACACATCATCGAGTGCCTCGATGGCCTTGGTTCTCTAAGGTGCGAAATCGTTGTGTTGTCAAAGGATCAGCTTCTTGAATCACCGCATACATAATAATAAGTACACACCGAGTTACTGCAAATGCTTACTCGCAGACGGGTTTTGGTTCCGCAGCTCGAAATTAGCGAATTCTTGCGAAATTCCACTTGAATAACATCACTAGAAAACTCGAACAGTATCTTGCCACCTTTAGCTGAAATAGCTCCATCATGGGCTAGTTATCACTCGTAAGCCGCATATGAACCTCTGCGTCTATGTGGTGAAGACCACTATGAAGTTGTCGCGACAGCTTACGAAGATCCCCGATCACATCCTAGTTCAAGTTACTTTTCAGCCAAAGCCTGGCGGTTACACAACAAACCGATTGTCGTTTCAACCCAGTTGTTGTCAGGTTGAAGCAGTCAGTGTGTTTAGAATGTTGCACTCCGCCCAAACATGTGGACAGCATCAGAACCCAAGCGCAGTTAGAGTACTTTTCTCACTAGCCATTCCGTCTAAAACCAAACTTTGGTGACACTGAGTCATCGTTAAAAGCGAGGCTCGCTGATTTGGACGAAGAAGCCTTTTGACGGAAAACCAAATGCAGGCACTACAGAATCATCTCACACAGCTGCCGTAACTCTACGGTCTTTCTAAACTACACCTGCAACTGTCCCATCAGCAAATTCTACACAAGAGATGTAGGTGACATCTAATGACTATAGGACCAACGCATGAAATAGTGAAGCTCATCCAAACCTCAGTTTAGCAATCGGGTACGAGGTAAATGACAGAGCTGACTTTCTGGACGTCCATATAACTCACCGAAACCAGGACAACAAAATTCCTCTTGGACCGGCCAGTACCTCCGTTTCTCCAGTTTTGTGAACACTCTTCATCGTTTTACTTGCCAGACATTTTCTGCAGCATACACCCGAAAAGGTGCAGCGAATTTTAACCGGTGTATGGTTCAGCAACTCATTTCCCGGTGCCCTCTTCGTATTTTCGTGTATAAAGCGCAAGGTAGTCACTTTGACGATAAGTCACCGACTTGTTGATAACAAAAGGGGCGAGATACTAATTTGGCCATGTAGGCACTCGACGTTGCCGAAAATCGTCGTCATCAAATTTCCATGAGCATTTCCCAAAATAGTTCCAATGACAATCGTCCGTACCCAGAGACGTTGTAACCCTCAGTAGTGTGTATATTCTTTCAAGCTGCATACTGCGTCATTCACATTGCTGCCTATAATTACAGAGTCCGTATATGCGAGGGTTAAGGCAGCACTATCCTGGCTGTAGCTTTAGTTTATGTCACAGTCACGGCGCCAGAGATTAGCAAAATTATCAGCCTTGTCAAATTTGCCAATTACTTGCCAGCTGTCGGAAACCCGATGGTGACCAAAAATTGGGTTATATTGGTACCCAACGTGCACTCTCGTGACACGGAAGAATAGGGACAACGCCTTGTGCACAAACCAGACTGACCTGTGTACTATCCTGGTTAATTATATTGATTACCTGTCAGAACATTGACCTAAATATTTGAAGAGACAGTTTGTTGCTACAGCCATATCGGCATCAATGCAATGGTGTCATCCCATCCCCTTCTCCAGAAAACTAAACTAGCTACGAGACTCAGGACCCCCGCGTAGTGCAAAACTCCACATCTTATTTCCGGAAAGACGGAAACATCCGCTTCGGACAACGACCTTCAATTCATTTGCCGGACAGCGTCCTAAATTACTGTAATGCGACTCTTAGATTGCATTGCGCAATATCGTAACCGACAAGTGTCAACGGTTCTGTGTTGAGCACGATTATGCAAATGAGACAGTTTGTTGAGTCCACTGGACATGACGTTGAGACAGACCAGTGACTCGACGGATTACTGCTACTGCCTTGTGCAAAGGCAGATGACAGAATATCAAAAGCCGGAATTCCAAACCAATCTACGGTGATTCGAAAACCAGACTGTTGCGAAACGGAAGCATACCTTTGGGTTGCTCCTCAACCCTTTCCTTTAACCTTAGTCGAACTACGGTGGCGACTTACCGCCGGCAAAAAGATCAATTCAAGCCGATCTACGCTTTTGGGTTCTGAGGTGAATTTCCAATAAACCTACACAGGTCAAAGAGAAAAACGCCAAAAATGCCCATCGGTGTATGCTTCAGACAAGCAAGCAGAGTGGAGAATTCCTATACAGAGTAGTAGGAGTGACTAAAAAACTGGCCAAGTAATACATCATGCGATTTAAGTTATTGGAATTACGCTCGGAGCAATGTAGACGTTCCCTGGCTGGGAATGTAAAGCGCCGGAAAGAATTAGAAACAATCCATAAAATGTGCTTCGTAGGAAGCCGACCAGGACATACTTAGGTTTCCCTGCACCCATTCGTGGACCTGACAACGGGGCAGTAATCTCTATCGAGGTTTGATGAGGGAAAAGCAGAAAGATGCATTAAGTACGAGTATGTGGGAAACCAGTTGGCCAACAATAGGCTAGAATGGCAAGTATGAACTTGAACACTTTGTTAATTCACCTCAATAATCAAATAGTATTTCTTTCAGCATTAACCACCTCTCGGTGCCTAGCTGCCATGCACCATGAAGGAAGCACGAGGGCTCGGATCACGTCAGGTTGTCCAGGCCTAGGCAGGAGCAGTCGAGATGCAGGGGTTCAATTCAATTCAAATTATCAGCTATAAACCGTGTGCCATATGCACATTGGTTCCAGCTGCTACAGTTTCGATCACCGGAAAACGGGAATGTGGAACGTACAACCAAGTCCCGGAGGCGAAGGCATGTCCAGTTTGTTCGGAAATTGGGTAGCTACGCATTGAAGGCGATAGCTTTGATGCACGAGCGCCACTGACTACGCGATTGGGTTATTTCTGCCAATGTCATTAACCACTGGTGAATTGAGTCCCGGGGTCCCCATCCAGGGAGGCGGCAGTTGCCGACCCGACTAAGTCTGCTGGTTAGTGTTTTCGTACTTCGTTGCCAGGTTATACACTGTCCACCTCACGGTCGCTTCCACTCAGCACAGGGCTGGGCGAAATGAGCTCTGAAAGGCAGACGGTCTTCTTGCATGCGGGGTATATGTCATAACCAGCGTAACCTATGAAGCGTGAGTAATTCATCCATCGCGAGAGAGTTCCTTCATCCTAAGACCATCCAGCATGCTTAAACACTACTAGTCCGATGTTCCCACCAGACCTGACCAATGCTTCGAAGACATTGATGGCAAAACACTGACATCTTCCGTATGTCCTCTGCGTGTAGGGGCCACGTCTCTGATACATAAAGCAGTGTAGATCGCACCACCGCAGTGTAAACTCTGCCCTTGACAGACAAACTCACATCACGCCGGCGACACAGGTGTCGGAGGTTGGCAAAAGCTGCCCTGGCTTTTCCGATTCGAGAAATAACCTCATCTCCAGCCAATCCACCGGAACTTATACAGCTGCCCAGGTAAACAAATTTATCTACCACATCGATTGGCTCGTCGGCAAGCATGAAGTTTGGTTTTGATCTAATCCAGTCTTGTAGCAGCACTTTAAACTATGCAGGTGTGAAGCGCATGCCAAACCGTGCGGCAGAGTTATTTAGGTTATTTAAATGGTTGACATTTTTGAAGGATCTGAATCAAGGAGAGCAATATCGTCTGCATACTCAGTGTCTGTGAGGGAACGTCCCGGGAGCATTCGACTTCCGAGGTTTCAGAGGCAGGCAGAGAAATTTCAAGCGGTATATCAATAACAAAGTTGAAGAGGAAAGGGGAAAGAGGACACCACTAGAAGTGGTGAACTCAGGCGAGAGCTTCCCGTATACTCGTACGCGCCCACAGGAGTTCGCATACAGTGCCCTTATAAGGGATAGAAATTTTGAAGGGACACCTTTAATAGTCAGATACGGCCAAAGTTGCTGACGATCGACAGAATCAAAAGCAGCTTCCAAATCCAGAAAACCGACCAACATGGGACGTCTGAAGCAGTGGCGCTGTTCAAGAATATTTCTCAAGGTAAAGATATGGTTGATGCATCCTCGACCAGGGCGAAACCCAGCTTGATTCTCACGAATCTCTCTCCCGATAATCCATCAACCTGCGCAAAATAATGCCAGAGAGCACCTTAGATGCGACGGATATCAGGCTGATACCACGATGGTTTTCACATGACGTTCTTGCTCCCCTTTTGAAAATTGGGATGACGGTGGAGGAGCTTCATTCGGTTGGTATTCTGTTTTCGTTCCAAATCTTCTGCAGTACGGTTGTCAGACTGTTCACCAGGACCTCGCCGCATTCTTTGAAGAGTGCCTGGTGTGAGCCACCCGCGCCAGGCGCCTTATCGTGCTTGAAGATTGATATCTCACACTGGATTTCTGTTCCTGATGGTGGGTTGGTGCTGATGTTCCATTTAGGCCCACTGGGTTCTTCCAACGGTTATGTTGAAGGAGACCAGCTGAACTGTTCAGCCTATCCCTCAAGATGGCGATTGAGGGAGTGAATTGCTGTTCCGTCTTTTTTGCATATTGTCTCACTGACACCTGACTTCTTTTGACCTGTTGATCAAATCAGTTGAAACAGGGCGCGGCCGTTGCCTGCAGCCAAAGCATTCTCCATCTCCTGGGCCTTGGAAATCCACCAGCGTTCTCTGTCATTCTTCAAGCTCCTGATTATCCGGTGTTTGAGGGAGCTGCGTGCGCCATCATAGTCGCTAGTTGCTGGTATGGCCTTTCTGGCAGCAATAAGATCTGCTGATCTCAAAGATATCCAGTGTTCATTGAGTCGAGTCAGATGGGCTGGACAAACAGTTCTGAAAGCTGGCAGCATTGCTTCTTTAACTCGCCTCCATTCATCGTCCAAGCAATCTTCGTCGTCCACATGTCTGTGCGTTTCCAGTAGCTTTCTAGCCAGGTTAGCTCGATACTCTTCAGCTACTGAAACTTGTCGAAGTTGATGAACGGAGCTGCCCTCTTTCGGCACGCGTAGTGCTGGCGGAAAGCGAAGTGCTAAGCGGGCCCGCACGATGGCATGATCAGAGTCACGTTGCGTACCCCAGAAGGAACGACAATCCCTAACTGAGGCTCTCCATCGGTAACTGATAGCCACATGGTCCAACTGAGTCCACCACTGTCTTGTGATAAGTGGCCTCCAAGATGAAGGGGTTGGATTCGAACCATGGAGCTTCCGGTCGAGAAGTTCGCACCTTAACCACTGAGCCATCTCGAGCTCTATGGTAAAGGATGCCACCGGAATATGGGCGGTCATTTCTCCGCTTAACGCTACAGGGACGGAGAAAAGGGATACGTCAGCTGAAACGGAACCGATCCCCAGCAAATTTTGCAAGCCCAGCCTCATCCTTCGAGTTGAGGCAATCCACTTCTAAGAATAAGGCATCGCTCTATCAGGAATGCCATAAGGTGCAGTCCCAATGAACGCAGACTATAAAAAGCATGTTTTCTAATGGGTCTGACAAATAGAACAAACCGAACAGATCCGTAGTTCGCATTGGAAATCCTGCGTACTGGTCACACTGTTCAGTGACGTCCACAATCCCCAGACGAACTGACCAACTGACGAAGTGACCAAAGTTCCTTGACTTCAGATGGAGCTCATATTAATGGCCTGTTTAATCAGGCTGAACGACACTGGGTTCATGCGTCCCGTGAGAAAGTTACCGGTCCGTCGTACCCATGTGCTTCCCTACAACCGCTACTACACTGAAACATGACATGTGCGGTAGAGTGATCAGGCATACTCTTGGATTTAGTGTGAAACACACGTTCTCTGGTTGTGGTGACCAAGTGTATGAAAAACTACTCAGTTGTGAAGTACACGGGATCAGCCGACAAAGGCAATGAGGGAAGCCACAAAGGCTCCAGTGAACTGGGGTTAAGCATCCCAGTGTCTTCTTGTGATATTCCGACATTGCTTAACCAGCAATTGACCTGAGGGTATACGAAAATGATTTCATTGTAATCAGCCATCATTCTTGGTGAAGGATCTACATCCCAGGAAGCTGACGGAAATTAAGGTCAAGACTCTCACAACGGCCAAACGAGTCCAGTTAACGTTGAAACTGTACTGAAACAAGACGGACCTGGCCGCCGTCGATCTGCAAGACCTATTCTCGACATTCGAGCAACAGATAGTGCTCACCTTGATGAGCACAGTTATGGCTTTGGGAAAACAGATCTCTGCTAAAATCCTCATGCACACTTAACCTGTCGATAGTCGTATGTGAGTTAGCTAAAACAACGTACGCCGACAGAGGATTCCATGTAAATCTATAGAACGATTTCGAACGTATTGACTAGCACATTTGTTTATCGCACTTAAGGCATATGACGAATAAACATCCTTGGTAGAATCAATCGAGACTGTTATGTGAGAGAATGCAGAACATATGAATCCGAATTCAAGTTTAATGAATGCTTCCCGAGGCCTCTACTGTGCGTTGAGGACAAAAATTTGGAGACCGATCGCCTTTTGGGAAGACAATCGGACCGATTTGGCGGACACTGATAACACGTACACTTGACCAATGAAAATAGGCATTATCCTCAAAGCGTTTTCCAACGCCACCAAGAAGCTTACACACCTCATCCAGCATTAGGTCTTACAGCTCATTTGTGCAGGTGACCTAACCGCTATCACGCATAACAACGTCAGCTGCATAAATCCATCGCCATGGAAAATTGTTGTCTTGGCCTTATTTGTCCAGGACAGCAATTTTACCGGGGATCATAGGAGCACCGTTCAACTTCACAGCGACTAAGCCATCTAGGTTTGGTTAGAAGGTGACCGAGCAAACTCCGACACGTACCAAAAACAAGCAACTGAAGTGGTAGGGAGTATTCGACACCTCATTGAAGCAATAGCAGAGTCTACATTCTTGTCCATCACTGGGCCTCTCACCAGATGAATTCGGCTCATTACTTCAGAAAGAAATTCGCGCATGTGTAACAACCAACGAACGTCTCTTCTCTCGTGGCAGCTTCGGACCCTGCATATACCCCTTTAGGAAGGAACTCGACGACCCCCTCAGCACATATATAACCAACATATTTTAAAATACAAGAGTTATTGCTTCCGTTTTTCCTGAAAAGTACCAAAGCAGTCGCACGGGAACTTCTGCGAGTATGCCTTTATGTCCGCTATTTAAAACTGACTTGGCAACAGCAGGACTGACAGGGCGGGAAGTCTGAGCGGCTTATTAGGACTCTACACGGCTCTGATGTATTGCTGTCAATGGCGACGACGCGGCTCTGACACAACTGCGAGTTCAGCCGAGTCTGGTCACAAAGCCTCGTACCAAGAAGAGTGAGGTGATGATTCTAACTTATCCATCCAAGTAGTCGTGAGATATCAGAGATCATCCGGAGGACAATTAATCGCTAAGTTTCCTGTAGAAGTAAAATACCTTTACCATAAAAATGTTTACAATACTACTCGCTTCCTAGTTCGGAACAAAGCAGTGTTCACCCAAAGTTGTTTGAGTAAAAAAATTGGCAGTCGTCATCAAAGATTTGGAGTGACCCAATTAGGAAAACAGTGGCTTGTAGTAGAAAAATAAACGAAACAAGCTGTGTTCTCACCACAAACACCCACAAGTGGACATAAAGAAACCCGGAAAGACAAAGCAAAGTTACATTGGAAATACAAGAATTCGTCCAGAAACTCGTAATGGTGGTAAAGATAAGGTCCGGAATGTATCCTAGCAGGTTGGGGCGGCTGGTTCAACGACTTACGGAAAGCGAGAATGGGGGTCATGGAGCATTCCAAGTAACGTCGAATCATCCACATAGAATCTAGATTGTCGACTAAATTGTTCCACTTCATCATCATCGTTTGCAGCGAGTAGCAATCGCTGTACATCCTCAGGAGGGTTTGAATGCAACGCAGCGCCGTTAGTCTTCGAACCCTGGCTACCAGGATGGCTTCTTGAGGCATTCAGGTGCCTCATGGGCACGCCTTGTTTTAACTGTTCCGCATCTTTTCGTTGTCGAGCACGGCGTTGTAGATGCATCGACCGATTTCGCAGACGACAATGCATCAGACAGGCGAAAGCCACCAGCGTGGCGGATACAAGTACCACGAAGGCGAAAATCATTAGAGCTGGAGTGAAGGGAGAGAAAGTGAAGTGGGCAAGTTATACCAGAGACAACAACAAGACCAACCATTTCAGAACGAACCGCAACAAACCCGAACACAGCACTTTGGGACGCAGGATACTCAACGATATTGCTGTGATGAATAACGGTGAGACTGTGAGGAAACAGCAAAATAAACAAAACGCACAACGGGAAGAAGTACAGCACTACGTCTCAAAAACAGGTGAACGCTTCTTACAGGTTGCCATCATTTGGGTCGCAGTAATGTAACCCCGAAAATTCGCCAATGAATGAAATAAACTGAAATCCATTCAAATGCCAGGATATCGCGGAGTCCGCGAAAATGAATCCATTGAGTTATTCTCCTTCAACAGCCGATTTAAAAAAAACTCTTGAACATGAGATTCTGCCCATCCAGTGAAGCACTGATCAGCTTCTAGCTAGCTAGAGATCCTCTGTAGTGCATGTGCTTTCGAGTGTTTGATTTATTGCAAAATGGCAAATAAGGATTCGAAAAAGTATCTCAACTTGATGCAAAAAGGATCCAAAGTGGAAATAAAAAACCATATTCGACTGAGTAATGACATGGCATCTGCAGGGTCATCATTGATCGGAGGACAAATACCTCGTTGGACCACTTCGATGCACCCGTTTCGCATTAGTAGACAGTTCACGCCGTGGTATGGAGAGACACCGCCACCGGACCTGCGAGGCTCAGCCTCACTGGCTGAAGTATTTGTTACAACGAGGAGAGCGAGTAACTGTTCACTCAAGGCCGATTACCAACACCATTACGATCTTTTGTCACGCATTTTGCCCGTGTCTAGTAATGGTAGCCTTTGACGATGGTGCGCACATCAAGCCAGACAAACGACAGGATATCTCCATCGAAGTTTACTTGGTAGCATGTTTCGCTGTGCTTTGGAATATGGAAATAGCGTAACACGAACGTCAACACAGTCAACCAAGAGCTCCAACCGCCAAATGAAATAAGAAAACAAATGAGGCTGTTAATCTCACACTGGAAGTAGCCAGTGTGCTAACAGATCCAAGTCCTTCATTCAAGCAACCTTCTTGATCATGACTCCGGTCGTTTAAATCACCTACTTGAATAATAGTCACCTGATCTTTCTGTTATCTCTAATTCCGATTTTTGGGTTAATCACATTTGTATATAGATGAATCCGATAAAGAGACACGGAAAATAATCCATTTAAACACAAATCGACGTTTACTGTGTCCTGACTAAAAACAGATCGAAGGGCAAAACTGGAACTGTCATGTGATGTTAATTTGATGCTCTGAATGAGTTTTTGTCTTGCCGACCGTGGCATCGTCTCGGTATGGAGGTTCCATACAAACCGAAGGAGGCAAGAAAGACCAGCGAGTTTGTCCGGAGCTGGACAAAAGCCACTAGAAAGTAGGAGGTATTTGAACCAGTAAACCGTATATCAGAAGCTCGTTTTCCAACTTGGCACTGAATGGACACCCAAGTATGATTCAGTTAGACCTTTTACCAAAGGACAGCTCACATCTGTAGACACACATGTCAGCCGTTGTGTACTAGGCTTCTGTCGAGCAACCTTTCCAAAAGGTACTGAGTCGATCCTGCCGACGGCTTCTACCTCTAACAAACACAGATAGATGTGCTTATTTCAATACTGTTCGATGGCGTAGAGGTCCTGATGGAAATGAACCTTTTTGCACCATGTCTTCAACGCTCAATTTTCTCTTCCTTCTTTACTAAAACAATCTTTCTCCACAGCTACTTGGCAGGTGCGTACCAGTATTTAATAGTGGTGCATTCTAGTCCATGATGATGATGACGATGTGGACTCATCACTGTCCTCAGTGCATCTGTTACATAAATCCGGATAGATGAAATTTTTGTATCCTCTCACACTTATCTACTCAATAACGGACACTTTGTCCCCGAAAGGTTGATAATTACGTACATACAACCCAATTCGTTTGAACTAGGTCAGAAAATGCAAACATGGTAGACTGCAGCCATCAGCGCACGATAATATCTCGAGGCAAAGTTGTTTTGCGTGAGAAGCTATGTGGGATAAAGCTGATCGGTAAGTAATAGCGACGGTTGGCCTTTGGCCCTTTAACGGCTTTGGTGTACATCAGACGATAACTGAACTGCTGGTCACTCACAGTAAACAGTCTCTGTGGGACTTGTGCTTAGTGAATCTGTGTACCGGGTGCTCCGGCTCACGTGTCCGAAACATGAGAATTCACCGTCTGTAGACTTGAAGAGACAATGTGAACCAATTACAGCATTCATTTTATCAACTGGAGGGAACGACGACGTCAAGAAAGGACAAAACCAGCAGATACTGAAAAAAAGACATCGGTAATTCACTATCGTACAACAACAGTCAGTTTATCTGAATAGGTCTCACTAATGAATAATAAAAATTGGAGAGGTTTGTGTGCTGGCCTATTACAGGTATGAAACCCCTACCTTCTACATCAATCTGGATAGATGCTGATATCACAAAAACCGGTTAGTTGGTTAGCATCCATATCTTTCACCGTCTCTTGCCAAGCACAAGGAGGTTCACGCAGGCCCTATTCCGAAAGACCTATCGCACCAACAGCGCCCATACCTTTCTCAATTAATCTCATTACCTTCTACCGAGTCATAGTTTGGTCACCTACCCGTATATGGTACTTTCGGTGGATAAGTGGCACACTACCTGTTCATCGCAACATACAGTGACGGATGTGATTGTCATACGAAGCACCTGGTGCTTCACAAATACCAATTTGCTGATCAACCCGTTGTGAATCCAATTGTAGCTAGCACAAAGTAATCTAAGTTCAAAGACCTGAAGAAGACTCGGACCCCTCAAGCTTAAAGGTCAGGTATCACCGCCGTATTACATTGAAAAAAGCCCGTATCGTAGTCTCAAAGACAAGTCCTCTGAGGCTGAATGCATGTCTCTTTGAAGTAGCTCTGGCTTCTGGGATTCGTTCAATGAGTTCACCTATCATACTGCCCTCAAATCAAATCCAGGTTCCGAGATACACAACTTCAGGTGCACCTGCTTGAACGGCAAGAGGCACCATGTTGTCAAAGTTGTTTTGACACTGTAGCACAAGTTGTTGTTGGCGATGCGCCGAATTTACTGGAGTTAAGCGAGACGTTTAGAAGAGATTACCAAGAACAAAACGGTATCAGACGTAAGACACTACTCATAAGGTTGCTGAAAATTCTTCGACAGCTCACGACCGGTTTCGCCCTCCCTGGGACTCATCAGGTAGGCGCGGTCCCCGAGTTTCCGTCAATCTTATGTTCTACTTGAACCTAAATTGCACGAAATTAGCGAAATACATTCATTTGCAAACCAATTTGGTTTTGTGGGAGACTCACCTGGAACTCAGCTGAATCTCTCGTTTGTGATGACTTTGAGCAACTAAATGTGCTGCAGTGTGCTAATAGACCCCAGTCCTTCACTTAAGCAACCTTCTTGGTTAGGAATGACCCCAGTTGTTTAAACCACTTACTTGGTTAATAGTCACCTGATTTTTCTGTCACCTCTATTTCACATTTCTGAGCTAATCACATTTGTATATGGATGAATCCGATAGAGAGACACGGAAAATAACCCACTTAGACAGAAATCGATGTTCACTGTGCCCTGACTAAAAACAGATCGAAGGCCAGAGCTGAAACCGTCATGTGATGTTAATTTGATGCACCAGGCCGCCTCATGCTTCAGTTGATACGATATTCGAGATATCGCGATACATGTATTGACGCAATACACTACTCATAAGGTTGTTGAAAATACTTCGAAAGCCCACGACCAGTTTCGCCCTTCTTGGGACTCATCAGGTAGGCGGAGTCCCCGGGTTTCTGCCAACCTTATGCTACAATTGAACCCAAACTGCATCAAATATCATGAACGAGAGATTTAGCTGGGTTCCAGATGAGTCTCCCGCAAAACCAAATAGGTTGGAAATGAGTGTCTTTCGCTAAGAACGGTACCAGATTCTCAATCTCAACCAGCCGCCGGGGTTGTCTGCTACTGGGACAAGCGTAAAACTAGGAAAAAGCTAAGCGACTACAGTCGCATTAAAGCGGTAATAAAGGGATGAGTAGCCTGGTACCTGCGAGCGCGTGCACAGATACATGGTCGTATTAAAGGGGGAGTCATTACAGGGAGGGCCATATTGACAAAGCTTCACGATAAAAAAGATCGATATACATTGATACTCCATGGTACTCCGTGGACACCTACGCACAGTTTGTCCCAAAGACCTGCGCCAGTAATACCCAGATCAAAGCTGTCCCTTGGAAGTTGAACAAAACAAAATACGTTGTGTTTGGTCCAAATAGGCACACCTGACGGTCTTCCCGAGCTTGACATAGTTCAGCGGTTAATACTTGAGGCTACTGACGCAAACACAATTTTTCGATTGCTACGTTCTGGTCTCGGACTACCTGTCAGTACGTCAGCACTTGTGCTTCTTTTAAGCTGCTTGGCAGCTACCTACCAAAAGTGTCACAGCTCAAACGTTCTATTTAGGCGCTTTCTTACCACCGCGTAAAGGATGTGAATCGCCCAAACTGATCAACAGTTGAGAAAACATTGTAGTCAAAATCTAAGCAGGGCAAAATGACGGTCTATCGAGCTCACTACCCGCTGTTCGAGGACTTCCGAGTCTCTTCACCGAAATCAGGTAGCTAAATGCGGGACAGATATAAAGAAAGTAACCAATGAATGACTAACACTAAAACAAATAGATGAATAAATAATCACACAGTCCGGACGAATCGAAATAGAGGAATGCTTGCTACTATCGTAAGGAGTTGGGCCTAGTCGACTGAGACGATAGATTAGTGACCCATCGGTAGAATCCAGATGGCATGCAAACGGAAGTGGGGACCCACTGGAACCCGGGTGGATTGTGGATAAAATGAACAGAGGGTGCATGAAGGAATACCTGACCTCATGAAAAATGGACAAATGAAAGAATGAAAAATTCAGTACTACAGGTACCAGAATAGCATACCGGTGAGTTTATCCCAAGTGGAATGAAACCAGGAGGCAGATTCAGTGGTCGCTGATCGCAACAAATAAGAGACGCGAGAAAGACTACCATTATGTGGACCGGGTTTGTCCAGGCCAAGAATGTGACACATTATGGGGTAAATGTCAACCAATCGGATCGAAGGTATAGTGTGGTTTGGTGGGAAGCGATTGAATCCGGGACCAGTAGCCAGGAGAAATGGAGCCATATCCGGTGATTCCGGGTCATAACCATGTTCACCTCGGTGACCTAAACGGAAAGTAGAGTACAGTTTCTAGCAAGGTAGAAGCAAAATGACAGCAGTTAATGATTATGCTCGTTTCTCATTCGAAAATTTCATGGAACAGGCTTCATTAAAAATATATATACGATGCTCATAACTTTTGTCACCACTGATTTATCCGGCGAGTAATGGGAAGCCAAACGCGGGGAATCCGAAATCGGTCACCCTGTCACAAAGCATTCAAACAGCCGAAAGAAAGCAGGTGTCACCAACTGCAGATCATCATTCCCTCCCATCATGGTATGTTGTATTCACGCGGCGAAAACATCCGACATATGGGAGGTAGGTCTAGCGCACACCCACCACAGGGTGCCCAAAATCCTGAATACTTCCTTAGACAATCCGGAGAGAAGCTCACAACACGAATGCCATTCACATTGATGCGAAATGTCTCTACCCACTTTCACGCAGTGTAACGTGGGCCAAATAAAAGAGGGCTGATTGCACTAACAACACCCGTTTCCTGTTGTCGACTCACGGTTTGACCGCTCCCCTGATTGGTATTACTTTAAATACGGAACAAGACCCATTAGGGTAGATTGAGAATTCAGCACCATCACTCACTATTGATGTCCCGCTATCCATGTCGATGATTCTGCTTACTCGGAATGCGTAGCGTAATGCCAAGTCATTGCAACTAGTAGTGTTGGATGCACTTATTTCTAAGCAACCGTATGTTAATCATGCCACAGCGTTGCTGACATCTCATTCTAGCTATGGTTTTGAGAAACTGGCAATCAAAGACAAAGGGATGCCTCCAATTGTCCATACTTGAAAACCAAATCTCGCGACCGTAAAATACAGCCTCCATCGTGGTCTGGTACATACATTCCCTGGGGCCCTCCTGGTGTCACAAGAAGTAGATATTGGAAGACTAAATTAGGTCTTTGAGATTCGTACATAGGCTTCGTCCACCACACTGCCATCAGAGGTAACAATATCTTGGCTGTATGAAACCTTTCACGATTTCCAGCAGATGCACTGGAACAAATGTCAAATGATACCGGGAATACCACATGCACCGAGTACCCACTAGTCCCTATGGTAGTAAACACTCTACATACAGTTGGCTCATCCCCCCGCCCACAGGGACAAGCACCAGAAAGGAAGTGACAAGTATGAGAAAAGCGCGGGCACGGTGAGGGAGGTACTATACTATACTGAGCGGAAGGTAGAAAACGCTGCCCAACGAGCTTACCTAGTGACATTGCATCTTGCTTTGACTTCACGATCATCCAGCCGACATCGGCGTACACAACAACCGGCGCGATACGACGACTGTGGGAATAAAACAGCCGTGCGGGTAATTCTTCCTTGCGGTAAACAATCATTTTCGGATGCTTGTATATCAGTTTGTCTATTAGGTGACCTACAGTGAATTCTGCTGGGGACGTAATATCAGAAATGGGAACGTACCTCCTCTGGGCCACAGACCCCATATTACACGTGAAGCTGGACCAGGACTGGTGTACATTGTTTCGTCCAAAAAATCATCCAAAACAACCACTCTCCGCGGATCCACGTCTGACATACCGTGATCACTCGTCACTATAAGATTCAAAGAGCGGTCCAATTTTGAACTTCTTCGTATCCGGTCTAGCAGATACTCCAAGTCCTGATTAAGACTGGCGATAACATTCAAAACTTCGACCGAACCAGGACCAGTCTTATGGCCAGTTGCATCTGGTTCATTGTGGTAGAGTAGGGCGAGATTTACGTCACTCTCGAGCCAACCAAGTGCATCTTCGATCGACTTCCTGAAAGAAATATTTGGATCGAAAACAGGATAATGCACAGATGGAAGCTGTCCTTTTATGGGTGCAAGGCTACCTGGCCAAGAAGTGACACCTGTTCGATGACCGTGCAGTTGATTGGTAACCCAAATAGGTTCAGCTCCCACATCAAACCAAAGTGACTCAGTCGCCTGGGTTGAATTGCTCAACACAAATGTCTGGTTCAATCCCGGGTCGAAGAATACGTTGTCCACGATGCCATGAGTTTCTTCATGTTGGCCAGTGACCATCGAAAAATGATTCGGTGCAGTACGTGTGATGAATTCGTTTTCAACTCTCAACACTCGAAATCCGGATGACCAAATTCGCTGGAAGCCAGATATGTTCACGCCAAAGGCCAAAGCCTTGTCCATATAGTCATGGCGGAACCCATCGAGTGATATTAGTAGGAGCTTACTTCCGACAGAAGTATCATTGGTAGGCGCAGTGGTGGCACAAGGATTGGCGCTCAGATAGACGAATAATAAGAAAAGGAAAGACATTTTCGCATCTGTATTGTTTCGCTGAAGTTCAGTTGACTCGTTTCAGTGAATTCAAACGATGGTGGGAACAGACAACAAAATGGCCTCTTGTCTTGAAACAACCAGCTCCCCTTGGAAATCCGTTGTACCAGGGTCACCAAGTGACCCTATGAAGTCCGCCTATCTGAAACAACAAAATATAAGGATAATATCGATTTGTTTCGGTCTGTATGGTGAACTTGTGAAGTTATTTATGAACAATTGGTTTAAGAAATTACCTGTACGAACCCACAAAGAATTAAGTAAACAATTCAACCCAGAGAGATTTCGACACCATGGTACACGCAGTGCTCAGAGCGGGACAGGTTTGTTTAGCTCGGGGCCCATCCCTATGAAGTGGACAGGGGTTTGACCTTTTTTTTGTGGAGCAAGTCATGAATAAACCGCTCATGATGGATCGGCGGTCAAAAACAAGTGGAAATCGCGGTGGATCTTGACCCAATCAGTGGTATATTCAGTCAGTTGCGAATACTCAGTGACAGTACCGAGGTTGAGATGATTAGTCTTGAGGTAATCTCAAGCCACGAAATTCACGACTGGGAGAGAGTGCAAGACTTGCCACCGCCACTCTCTGGATAGAGCGTTTTATTTGACCGTCATGACATGAATGGTGCAATAATGCCATTTATGTAGCAACTAGATGTAACCTGGAATACTGAGTCCACTGGATCCATTTCACTGTGATAGCAATAAAATAATCAGATAGATGCAAACACTTACATTCACAACCCACCACGTAGAGCTTGGAGTAGACTGGAATAGTAACAACTTTACAGTGACGAGTAGAGAGCTACACAAGCAGGTAGAGGAAAGGTCAAATCTCAGGTAGATACATTGAGTAGCAAAGACTTCTGTGTCCTCTGGTGCGTTGCTTGGTTGCCGGTCTGTCCGCCGAGATTCGCAGCTGTATTACAAACGCCTCACCACCAATCGAGGTAACAATGTCAGTGCGGGTCTGAGTGGGTCACCCACTCTGTGTCCATAATGTGAGCACAGTGCACCGTACCAGTAGAGCTTCACCAACAGCTAGTTACCGATAATTCCGATACTGTGAGTTTGATAGGTCAGCTGAATGACCTGTGATTACCAGTCGCTTGGGTATAGATGAGGCCGGTTGTTTCGTCGTTGCATGGAGTAGTTTTGAGCCACTGCTCCACTAAAATACTTGATTGTGTTCGGCTGTTTCTGTGGAAAGCTGACTTGTTTTACCCACCGCGTTTGCAGGTGAACTGGTATAGCGCACGACGGATAGAGCAATCAGATAAACAAACTACGAGTCCGAATGAGATCTGGTTGAAAGGATGGAGTCATTTTTAACTGAGCAGATGGGTAGGTTTGGTTGAGGGCGGACGTCGGTTTCTAGAGTCTGTGGCAATTTATCACGAAGAACGACCCAAGTATCCGGGAGGAACGGTGACATTTGACCGGACTGTACAACAACTAATAAAAAATGTGGACCGGCCTCAATGATAATCAAGCAGCTGGAGACCACAGATCCCTCAGAAGACCTGAACTAACCCTTCAAAATAACCTTACGCAGTCAGAACTGGCCAGCAACTAGATAATAATGAAGCACCACAGGTCCGGTTTACTCAGCGAACTATACGAGCACAGAGGTTCCTGTTATGCAAGTGTGTAGCTGGAACTTCATCCTTCGTTTACCTTTGTGCGATGAGGGGTCTTCAGATGCCTCAGAAGCGCTGCTAGTGTCGGATGGCCTCAACAAATTCGTAGCGGTAATAAGAAAACGGGTATTCGGTTGTGCAGCAGGTACTTCAATCGCGGACAATATCCAGCACCATCAACTACGGTGGCTGGGCCACTTGATACGCATGCCGTCACCGCGCCTTCCGAGAGACGAGTGTTGTTCTCCGTGCTTCCTTCAGCATGGCGCAAACCGAGAGATGGACAACGTATGACTTGGAGGGAGGGTGTGAAAGAGATGACGAAGAGTTTGAGTGTTGTTGGTGCAGTGTGCCTTTCAAGATAGAGTCCCCGTGATCCCTCCTGCGATTGGCTGGAGACATTGCAAAAAATGGCGGCTGGACGGTATTAGTGGTGTTCGTGCTGTAAGTTTCTTTCCAGATTGTCTGACTGAGCACTTGGAGGTGTAGGCATCTCAGAATACTTGCGATAGGTAAGCACCAGCTCCTCTCCATCACTCACTCTTTTCTATTCTTTTCACTCTAAGACTGAATATAATTATAACTCAGTGGTTGTACGGAAGGGAAGCATCAGTGTCAACACTAGTGTTGCTGTCTCTGATGATGATGATGATGATGATGATGATGATGATGATGATGATGATGATGATGATGATGATGATGATGATGATGATGGTGTAGCTCTTTACCCGTCGCCCATTAGAAACGTAATTTTTTATACGGCGCTGAGGAAAGTAAACGAAGCGGGGATAGTCCTCCAATCGTGTGTTCTTGTCTTGGTGAAATGGTCAAACGGCTTCCATGTTCTAGTTGTATAAAACGAAAGCCCCATGCCACAACCGGTCGGACAATCGTCTTCGCAGCAGTGTAAGACAGTAGTTGAAAGGACATATATCGAGTATTACTAACAGTAGACTCCCTCAGTTCGTTGACATATCAATCTATCTATCTATCTATCTGTCTATCTATCAACCTATCTATCAGCTACAAACCGTGTGCCACAGGCACAATGGTTCCAACTGCTACAGCTCCGATCATCGGAAAGTGGGAGAGTGTGGGACATACAGCCAAGCCTTGGAGACGATTATATATATATGGTTAGTTCGGGAATTGAGTAGCTACGCATTGAAGGCGATAGCTTTGATGCACGAGCGCCACTGACTGCATGGGTGTCGGAGGTTGCCAAAGCTGTCCTGGCCTTTCCGATTCGAGAAATAACCTCATCTCCAGCCAGTCTACCGGAACTTATACAGCTGCCCAGGTAAACAGATTTATCCACCACGTCGATTGGCTCGCCTGCAAGCATGAGGTGTGGGCTTTATCCCACCCAGTCTTGTAGTAGCACTTTACACTTTGCAGGTGTGAAGCGCATGCCAAACCGTGCGGCAGAGTTATTTAGGTTACTTAAAATGGTTTGAATTTTTGAAGGATCTGAACCAAGCAGAGCAATATCGTCCGCATACTCAATGTCTGTGAACGAACGTCCCGGGAGCATTTCGACTCCCGAGGTTTCAGAGGCCGGTAGAGAAATTTCAAGCAGCATATCAATAACAAACTTGGAGCGGAAAGGTGAGAGAGGGCAGTCTTGTCTTACACTGCTGGACGTGTTGAACTCAAGCGAAGTTTGCCGTATAATCGTACGTGCCCACAGGATTTCGCATACAGCGCCCTCATATGGGATATAAATTTGAAAGGGACACCTTTGACCGCCAGACACGGCCACACTTTCTCACGATCGACAGTGTCAAAAGCAGATTTCAGATCAAGAGAAACAACCAACGTGGGACGTTTGAGCAGTGGCGCTGTTCAAGAATTTATCGATGCGTCCTCGGTCAGGGCGAAACCCTGCTTTATTCTCACGAATCTTTCTCCCGACAATCGATCAGCCCATGCAAAATAATGCCAGAGAGCACCTTAGATGCGACAGATATCAGGCTGATACCACGATAGTTTTACATGAATTTCTTGCGCCCTTTTTGAAAACTGGGATGACGGTCGAGGGGCTATATTCAGCTGGTATTCTGTTTTCTTTCCAGTATGTTTCGTTCTGCCGTATGGATGTTAGACTGTTAACCAGGACCTCGCCGCATTCTTTGAAGAGTGCCTGGTGTGAGCCACCCGCGCCAGGCGCCTTATCGTGCTTGAAGATTGATATCTCACACTGGATTTCTGTTCCTGATGGTGGGTTGGTGCTGATGTTCCATTTAGGCCCACTGGGTTCTTCCAACGGTTATGTTGAAGGAGACCAGCTGAACTGTTCAGCCTATCCCTCAAGATGACGATTGAGGGAGTGAATTGCTGTTCCGTCTTTTTCGCATGTTGTTTCACTGACACCTGCCTCCTTTTAACCGACTGATCGAATCAGCTGGAATAGGGCGCGGCTGTCGCCTGCAGCGAAGGCTTTCTCCATTTCCTGGGCCTTCGAAATCCATCAGCGTTCTCTGTCATTCATCAAGCTCCTAATTATCCGATGAGGGATCTGCGTGCGCCACCAGTCAATAGTTGCTGGTGTGGTCTTTCCGGCGGCAATAAGGTCTGCTGATCTCACGATATCCAGTGTTCATTTGGTCCAGTCAAATGGTTTAGACAGACAGTTCTGAAAGCTGAGAGTATAGCTTATTTGACCCTCTTCCATTCAACCTCATTCATCAGCGTCTTCCGCATGACTGTGCGTTTTCAGTAGCTTTCTAGCCAGGTCAGCTCGATACTTTTCAGCTACTGAAACGTGTCAGAGCTGATGAATGGAACTGCTCTGCTTTCGCATGCGTACTGCTGACAGAAAGCGATGTGATGGCAGGGCCCGCACAATGACGTGATCAGAGTCAAGCTGCGTACACCGGAAGGTACAACAATCTTTAATTGACGCTCTCCATCGGTAACTGACAGCCACATGATCTACGACTGTCTTGTGGATGGTGGCCTCCAAGTGACTCGATGTGAGCGTTTATGTTGGAAGTTTGTACTGGCGAGGAACAGACGATGATCTGCACACAACTGAAGCAATCGCTTCCCTTTATCCGTATGCTGAGCATCGACTCCAAATCTACCAGCCAACTGCGGTTCTTCCGGACTTATTCGTCCAACATGAGTATCCATATCACCCGCTAGGATTCCTATATCCGAAGCAGCCGTGACATATCTTGACAAAACCTGTCCTTCTCAGTCTCAGAGCTGCTGTCTGTCAGGGCGAACGCCGATGCGACAAATAAACACCGTTTACCGCATCGATTTGCATTGGTCTTAACTGAGCCAGACAACCGCACAACGTAAAGACGACCGTTTACTGGGAACAAGTTCAGTAAGGCGCTTTCAGCCTTGGAGCTGAGTGCAACTCCCACATTGTAGATACCACGAGCCATTACGTCAAGATCACCGGATAACCGAAGAGTGAAATGTGGAACATCTGAGCTTGTCCTAAGCGGCTTGAGGTGCACGACCGAAGTGGGGCCTTTTATGCGTGTTCCGGAGACACAACATACATCGACAGATAGCGAAAGCAAGGTTTCAACAAGAGATGCCTGGTGCCCAATTCGACACAGAGTACGGACATTAAAGGCTGCAGTGGGGATCAGAACTTTTGAGGTTAGTGGGTGATCATTTTGGTTTATTTTTCTGGGCGACGGTCAAGACACGGAACAGTGACTAGGGGATAGGCAGATGGGTTGGTAGCACTGTATCGTTCGACGGGTGGGGAGGGGGTGTAGGGGAATGCCGGTGAGCAAAGAGCTGCAAGGGCGAGTGATACTTCCCGGTTGCCCAAATCGAAGAAGGGGGTCTGCTTGAGGTACTCCACCTTGAGCATTTGACACAAAAGTCTGACCCACAAGCCAGTGGGAGGATGTCGGATTTTGTTCGAGGACCCTTCCCATAGCCTATGACTCAAAAGTCTGAACTGCAAGGCAGCGATTGTTGGGGTTTTCTTTGGGAACCTTTCCCGGAGCCAATGACGCACTTGGCTGTATGGGGCCGGCCTGGCCCGAGGACGCAGGCAGTAAGGCATTACTGTCTCACTCCTAGTACAGCTGCGCACAGCAGGTGCCTTTTGAGCAGCACCAGACTCTTTGGCTTTGAAAGTCTTTCGACCGTACTGGATAATGCGCCGGTGGTCACGACCAACCGTTGGGCGATCGGAGTGTGCGGTTTTGGGGGCCGACCTTTTCTAACCCGTCCCTCCTCGGAGGAAGGCAGAATCGCTGCTTCCATAAATATGGACATGTTGGTCGTCTGGGGGAAACGCTTTGCTGCCTTTACATTCCTATCGCAGAGGACAGTACGACCTTACTTCCAGACCACCTTGTAATACGATTACTCGCAGTACGAGGACTCGCTCAGACAGGAGTAGTCGATATGCCAGGGTTGGGTTCAAACCATGAACCTTCCGGTCAGTAAGTTCGCGCTATGTCCACTGAGCTATCTGGAGCTCCTTACTCGGTTTGAATCACCCTTAGGGCAACTTCTGCGCGTTCGTTGTCCGTAACAAACCTCGGAAAAACTCAAAATACATTTTCAAATCCCGAAATCCGATCTACGTGACCACCTCCAATGTTATGATGAAGGAAGCGGACCGACACAAAGAGACAGCCTCACCGCCTTGTGACGATTTGTGCACCTACGTAACCCATTGAGCTATCCTGCGAAGTGTGCGTGACACTCACAGAGCCTCTCATACCAGGCTGGTTGGTGGGTAGAGGTCTGACTAACAGTCTCCTGGTTCTCCAGGCTGGGGATCGGGACGTGTGACAACTTGCTACTTAAAAATGCAGGCTGTTCTGACGGCCTTGCACCAACTGCCGCTGTCTTGCGGTTAGACTTTTGAGCCATAGGTCCTCAAGGTCTGGGAGCCCTGACAGTATCCCAGCCCACCTACAACAATGAAAAGTACATTTGCAAACAATCTTATAACATATCAACCATCATGTAATGCCATCAGCTAGGTCGCCTTAGTTGCTGCATACAGCAGGGCAGGTGAGCGAAAACAGGCTATTGCTGACGCTTTTCTTCTTCCACTTTCACACATGCGCTGTTCTCCCACTCACCAGCCCGGTACCCGCTACATTTACGCAATCTTACTATTAAGGACTGGCAGACCAGTTCGCCGCCCATTGCGGTCAGCTGCAATATCTACGGTTGACTCGGCCGCCACGCCCACAGAAACATCGAAATCATCCTTCAACCCTCGACTTTGTTTGTCTGGCAGCGTTTGACGTTCGCACTCTAAAAAATCTGCTCTTGCATGTACGCTGGTTTCGCTTTTTATTGATTTGTGCTGTCTCTCTGAAAAAAGAGGATTTAAAACCCAAGTGCGGTTGTTGAGCTGACCTCCTCGTCGTTTCTCCCTCGTCTCTGGTTGTGCATATCTGGTGATCCGAAAGCCGTTCCGACTGGTTCTACTGGGATTGACATTGTTATAAGCTAGTGTTATAAGCTGAAGCGTCTGTTTGAATGATTGTCCATTAATAGCCATCTTTGTGGTCTATTCGGCAGGCTCCGTGAGAGTTTCTAGTAAACACGCTGATAGTCACTCCTGTTCATCATATCCGCTTACGTCCCAACAGACTGTAGCTCTGATAGGCTCGACGACGACGCTTTGAGCGGCTTGTTGTGGTAGGTTAGGGGCTTAGATAGTGCTGCGGTTGCCGGAGAAATGAATGCGCAAGTCGGTGGACTTATTGCTGCAGAGGCTCAATTGGGTGGTCGTCATGGACTGGAATTGAGGTGCACAGACAACGGTGAACGCCTGCTGCAGTTATGTGCTGACCACAGACTTTCTGTACAGTACTCACTTCCGAAACAACCCAAGCCGCTTGCCAAGTGACGACCTCCACACTCGAGCCAACTTTCAACCACATCGCTGTCAACTATGGGTGGCGTGGGCCAGTTATTGATTGTCGCTCGTTCTGGAACAGGCATGTGGATTCGGATCCTGCACTTGTTCGTCGTTGCGACTTTCAGGGGCGAGTGAAATGCGCACAGCTAGCCTGACTATTGAGAGGCTCTCCGATCATCATGCGAAGCAAATCTACCAAAATCTACTTACTGAAGTTCTTTTCGGACAACAGTTCTTCTGATGTTGACTCTTACTGGAAGGCACTGTCTCCAAGGCTGCAAGATGCTGGCCGCCCCGCTCGTGGGAAAAGGAAACCAACTAGACCCAAGCAATGGATCTCCAGCAACACTCTGAAATTGCTCAAAGCTCAGACACCTACCCCCCCCCCTGGTAGAGAGTACAATACCACTCGAAGAACTCTCAGATGTCAGGTGAAAAGGGGTACCTGCGCGGGCCAAGAAGCTTGGATGGCTGAGAAAGTTGAGATGGAGAAGGCGAGAAACTGTGAATGTGCGTAAACTGTTCCGGTCGATACGCGAATCAGGCACAGGGTGGGGACCGGTGAGCGAAACGATCACTAATAAGGTATCGCCTATCTCTAAGAAAGAAGAGCACTTCAATCGTTGACTTGAACACTTTCAACAATTCAACTGTGCACCTTTGGTTGCTCACAAGGGAAATAGAACCTCCGTGTAATAATGGTATTTTCCTCAACTTAGTTCTCGTTTTGAACCTCCCAAACTAGTATTCCCGTCAAAAACAACCACCAAGGGCGCGCAACTATATTAACGCCCAAAACCAGGTCAAAAACACTTGTACAGCGCGTCGTATATAAAATATACGTGGCGACAACATTCTGGAACTTCTGACACCCTCTGGATGCGGCATTGGCAAACGGCATTCGGCGAATACTGGCTGTTGGGTCCGGGCTTTCGAACAATCAGAGCTCACCTTGATGTCAGACCGGCAAGCCGCCCGTACTTTTGGCCAATTTTACGCGAGGTAGGCTTCTCCGCTGTAGTAGCGTTTAACTGAAAGCAGAACAGCGGTATCAATGTGAAAATCCGCCTAACACCCCCTCCTGAAGTTTGCTGTAGTAGCTTCTAAGCCGGAGGTTTACATGTAGTGGCCCCACTGGCTTGCGGATCCTGTCCGTCCAGCGTCGCGGTCATAATGCGTGCTCGGGCTGGGCCTCCAACGGGGCAGCTGATCTATTTTCCGCAAGGGTGCAGAGATCGAAAGGGTCCAGAAGCATTTCTAGTCTCAACTCACTCGGTCCTGTAGGCAGGACCTGCACATTTGTCAGCTGGATTTTGTTTGTATGCCGGATCCACCTGGCTGGGCCAACTTGAATCTCATAGAGCACTTTGCAGCGCCGGCGAATGATGTGTCCTGGAGTCCACTTAAGGAATCTGAGCTGTAGTTGCGAACCAACGCTCTCTGGTCTTCGCTGAACGAGCGCGCGTTTGCGCCATGCTGCCGGTTGAACTAGTTCTCCATTCTCCTGTCACAGTGACTCAATTGCATTTTCTGTGACAAGGCGGTGTTCGGAGCTTACGTCGGAGCAGTGCATCAGTTGGTGACAATCCATTATGCGAGTTGGGGTTTGGGTTCCGCCTGGCTGTTCGACTGTGAATGAAACGGCGGCGAGCGGATATGAGTTATGCCGCAGCCCTGATAAAATTCTGCGAACGCCGACGATGTGAACTGACTGCCGTTGTCGAATAAAATGGTCTCTGGTGATCCAAAGCGACTGAACAATCGCCGGAGTTCCAGGACTGTAGTGGCAGTTGTGGGACTGTTCACTTGAAGAATTTCTGGCCATTTTCTTTAGGCATCGACCACGACCAAAAAGTGTTGGTCACCCAGTGGACCTGCATAGTCGATGTGAAGACGAGACCAGGGTTCGGCCGGTTGCGGCCACGACCGTAGGCAGGTTTTCACGGGTGACTTGGATGCTTCACCATACCGTAAGCAAGATCTGGAGACTTGCTCAATCTGGGCCTCCATCAAAGGCCAGTAGCCGTAACTCCGAACAAGGGCCTTCATCCAGTTTGTTCCGAAGTACCCTTTAGGAAACTGATTCAGTACGGTGTGTTGCAGTCTCTTTGGACATAAAAGGCATCGGTCGACTAGTGATGGTGCATCACGCCGTGTGAAGTAAGGTCTCATTTCGTCTTGTGGGCAGGTACACGGCCACTGAATGCGGACCATGTCAGCAGTCACTAGGAGAAGGCGAACCACTTCCGATACTACAGGCTTCACCTCTGGTTCCAAGGCAATTGTTGCAACTAGGTTCCTCTGGTTCTGGACTGCTTGAATCAGAATCCCGACAGTACGTCCGCTTGTCCGAGGCTGGTGGTGGACTTATACATGGTCCCAGAAGCAGAGTGGCCCATCGCTGGAGGCGGTTGGTGGTATTTGCCGGAACCCCTTTCTTAGAGCCAAACAAGGCAAGTAGTGGCTTGTGATTGGTCAGCAAGGTGAACTGACGGCCGTAAAGCATTTTATGAAATTTTTGGCGGCAAACACGATCACCAAAGCTCCCTTTCTATCTGACTGGGCATGCGGTTCATGCAGAAGCCAACATTCTGATTGCTTAGTTGTGCACAAGCCAGGAAGCGCGCGCGTTCAAACTTCATTTGTGCACAAGCCAAGAAAAAAAGAAGTAAATGATTAAAGCGTATTAACCAAGGAAAGATGGACTGTCAGTGCAAGCGAGAAAATAGCATTAAACAATTTAAAGAATGTATTGTAGGCGATCTCTGCTTCTGCGCGTGAATTATGTACAATTTGACGTCTATAAAATGAATAAGTAAACTTAACATCACAAAACGTATCCACGTGCCTTAAAATGCCCTCCATCGACCTGCCTATCTTCACACAACCTGCTTCTGTCTACATACATCACTTCTTCCAATAACGGTTTGGCAGGAACTCGACATTTGTGTTTTCGGAAATCTCGATTCAAACTTAACTACAGTCTTGGATATGTATACATATCCAACACTTTTCGCACTCCGAACTTTAAGTTGCTTTCACCTCAGTCAATCGGCAAAAGCAGTAGTGTCCTGGGAACAAACTTGTCAACGGGGAAAGTCGAAAAGCAGTGGACGACGTCTCCCGGATTCGAACCGCGAACATGCCCGTTGCTGCGCCTAAGCTTATCCCACTAGGCCACCAAGCCACGAGGGGCCATTGGTTGAAACATCTGTTAAGCAGCTAAGCCGTCGGCCAAGCAGTCGTATGTTCGGGTGTGGATCACGTGACTCGTTCCAGCCAATCATTTGCTTGGGTTTGGCTTGTGCGTGAATCGACTACCACCTGACTGTAGTTGCGTTCGGCTAGTGTCAGTGATCCGGCCGAATATGCAATTGCTTTCTGCCTGCTGTTGAGAAATATGTGGGAAATCACCGCGCTAATTTCATAGCTCAATGCGTCCGGCACCACAACGATTTTCAGCTGATCGTAGTGGGTGAGTAGCAAATCAGAACTCAGCATGGATTTGACAGAGTCAAAGGCCACCTGTGGTCTTTTGTGAGTAGCCGGTTCAGTGGACTTCGGAGGCGACGCATGACAGGCAGAAACGAGCTGTAATAACTTGCAAGATCGAGGAATGACTTGAGGGATGTCACGTCTGTGGGTGCTGGCATACTTTTGATAGCGTCGATGTTATCCGGGTCTGGTTGGCGGCTGTGTTCGCCAATAATGAAACCGAGGTAATTTACTAGCACCATGAAAAAGGCGCATTTTCATCGGCGCACTCCGAAGCAATACCAAGCACGCGAACAAGGCGCAGCCACAATTCGTCGGGGTTGGAACCCATGGCAACAAGATCGTCCAAATAGGCAGTAACGCCTTGGGCATCCTTCAGCATCGTATTCATGATCTATTGAAACTTGGCTGGCGCATTTTTGACACTGAATGACAATCGGGCATGGTGGAACGGACCGCGGTGCGTACTGATGGCCAATAATTCCCTGGATTCTTCCTCTATTTCAATTTGGAGGTACGCATCGGCCAAGTCAAACTCCGCGAGATACTTACCCTTCATTTACCCCCATTCAGTTTTGCGGACGAACCGTCTGGAAGAGTCAGAAGGTATTGATGGGTATCCAGTGCAGCATTGAGACCGGTGAAGAAATCTGCACACAACCGGATGGTCCCGTTAGCCTTCTTCACCAACATGACGGGCGCGGCCCATGCAGAGTAGTTCATCGGTCGGATAACTCCAGCCTTCTGCAGTCGGTCCAGTTCCTGGTCAACGATAGGTAAGGCTGCACATGGTACTGGGCGTTTAGGCCTGAAAACTGGTTTGACACTGGGGAGGAGGCACGGTGCGGCTCTTGCTTTTGTGCGCCGTCCAAGCTCGTCGGCGAATATAGATGCATAGCATTATAGGAGGTCCTCAAGTGAACGCTTCAAAATATGAGTTGGTTCGAGGGCATTTCTGGGTGCCACATGCGTGAGGTTGCGAATAGAACTAGTTGGCTTCTCCAGCAGATTTAGCTTTTCGCTCCAATCCAGCCCCAGGAGATCAGGTTTTGGCATGACATCAGGTAGTATGTGGCTTGTGCCGTCGAGCCTTTGAAGCTTATGGAGCAGTCAGCCTCGCCAATCAACGTCAGTTTACCACCAGAAGCATTATGGACCCGATGTTTGGTTGGTTTCAAATGCGGCTTACCAATTCGTTTCCACGTTCTTTCACTGAGCAGCGTGATGTTGGAGCCCGTATCAGGCTGCAAGCTTACTGGGATGTTGTTGATACGGACCGTCACGAACTTCCTTCGGCAAGCAAAATCAACTTTGAATATGTCCGTCACCGAGTTTGACCGCAATTTGTGGGCTGCATGGTGATGTGCGGGTGGCTGCGATCTCTGAGATCGATACAAATCTTATTTTGTGGCCACGACGACTGCACCTGGAACAATTCTGACAACTAAACCGGCGATAACGAGCAAAATGCCACTCACAGCAATGCCGGCAAATTGTGGGAGGCTTGCTGTCAGATTTCTTTATCGCGCTGGAGTTAGTTGCGTGTACAAGGCTGCTCGAAGAAACCGGTAACTGGCTGACCATAGCCGTGTCATGCTTCAGGTTGATGAGGCGGTAACATTTGGTGGTGAGGCCCTGCAACGTCATTTCAGTACGCTGTTAAATTCTGAGAAGCAGCCAGGTTCTGATGTCTGCATCTTGGGACGACTGGAGATGGGATACAAAGCGATTCTCCGTTATTGACCTGAGCTTCAAGCGCTCGCCTTCCAGACTGACAACACCAGAAAATTGACGAAATCGTCATAATCTTTCTTGACCAGCTTGAGGCAATGGTAACGGATACTGAACAATCATAGTTGACCGCCGAATATCCATCAAAGCTGAGATCACAGGGCAACCCATGGAGAACGAAGTTTGTGTACCGTTTACGTCGAGTTTTTGCAGCAACAATCTGGCTTTTCATCCGTCATCAAACCTGGAAAAGTTATTTATGAACAGGTTGTCGTTCCGCTTGAACCAGGAGTCAAATCGTGACCAGAAAAAGGGTCGAATGTGAACTCCGCGATTCAGGCCGTGGCTACATCTGTTGAGGAAACAGGAGACTCATTAGTACTGGCTGTTGTTGTCTGGATGTGCAGTCTCTGCCCTAGCAACATAGCTCGATTATGAGTCGGTTATTTGACGGTTATTCGACAGTGTAGCTCTCACCCGATCATCATGAAGTGTTGTTGCCACACTTATTCCCGTTGCTGCTTCTTGCCATATAAAGTGCTGGCATAAAACCAAAATGCATTATTCCAATTGATTTTCAGAAACCCGTTCTGCCACTTTTTTTGTTTATCTGCATCAGTGATTCAGTAAGTAGCCGTAGCCGCCAAACCCATTTCCAGGATTGCCGCAGACCCATGTTGTTGCTGTCTCCGCGTGTTTGCAAATTTCTATGAGGAGCAATGGTAAGTCATGAATGCCGATATACATATGATGACTGTAGCCTTCCAAACGCGGTTTGTTTGTTTCTAGGTGGTCATTTAACCTCGAACTAAAGCGTTCTAGGGTGATAGCCTTGGAATTACCACCCAATTCGGTGAACAAGCTTGTCAGCCTAGTTTGGCGGACGTTTTCCGAGACGGGATGCTTTCGACCAATGTCCCTCTCAGTACCATCAATTTTTGCTTGTATCAATTGAAGCATAAGCGTCCGGGCACTGATGAGAACACACCATTCACGTCCTATTAGAGAAGTCCCCCCAGGTAAATACATCCACTTGGGTATGACTAACGGACTTCGCCGGATTTTACCGACTTTATTGCCACCGCAACCTGATATTGTCCATTCACATATGAATGTAGATAGAATAAAGCTGCACAGCAACGGTACCGCCGTAATCTGACAAATATTGGCAAATGTTATGCGGCCTTTGACAAACCCTGTGTTCCTTGCCGGTCTTTATGCAGGATTTTGTAAAACCAAAGACGTTTGTACATACCCACATGATGACGAGGTTTAGGAACTTAAACAGCTCCTGTGCCTGGGGGTTGCCGTTAATGGCCTGCATCATCATGTCTTCTTGGATGCGAGTATTCGTGACAAGCCGGCACGCTCCTTCGCCACACGAATGAAAGGTCACAATTCCTACTAAGGATGTGATAGGTGCCACATAAGGGGGCATTACTTCCAAACGAGAACAAGGTTTCTATGTGCACGACATGTTTTGCGAAATGACAGCAGCATCCGTCGCGAAACTTGTAACAATCCTTCTACTTTCTTTACGTCACCTATTCACTTCGTTCACCGCTTCCCTATAGACTATATGCGGTCCGTATGTCTCGGAGTTGTGTAGATTAGTTTCCATTTTCGCAAACGGCGATCGAGCAGTACGTATCGGGTCTGGTGGCTTGAGCAGGGTGGATCACCTGATCCAAAATATACGTGCCCATATGCCCGTGAATTTCCAGCGTAAGTGCCGGGAAACGACAGAGTTTCGTCAACCGCTGTTATGCATTGTTTTTAAGGACATTCTTCCCAATGAACGTTATCAAATTTTTACATATTTATTTTGATCTGTGTGCTCGATTGCCCATCGTCGCATTTGTGTTTCCCACCTGGATTTCTTATGACAATCACTGCTGGTTTTTGCTGACAAGCTCCAGAAACTGTATGGATTGCAGGAGATGGTATACAATATCCACTGTCTTCAGCACTTGCCGGACGACATCTCATACCACGGCCCTCCGGATAATTTTTCAGCATCCCCTTATGATTCATACATATTCATTCTTAAGCGCACGGTACAACGTCATACCTATCCTGTTAGGCAGATTTTTAAACGCCTGCAGGGGTCAGGACCGCAACTCACAGATGCCTCAGGTAACCATGTCGATTGCGACTTCGGATTATTCCTGGTGAGTCACTAAAAAACAGCGTTCTACTTTGGTAAAGTTTCCCTCCCTACCAGTCCACCGGATAACGTTGTATTGGTTGATGATTGTAACAGGGGTAGAATATCCGGACAAGGCCGGCAGCACAATAACGTGTATCCCATTTCTTTCCCCTGTTATACCATTGCACACCCATCCCGTTAATTCTCTTGTGCTGAACACTTTGCATTCGGACAAGTTAATCGGTAATAACCGACCTGATACATAGAATACTTATAAGGTTGTTTCAGACGTCTACATTGAATCAAGCGGCCGGGTTTTTCACACTGGACCTGCCTTCATCGGACTTAAATGGGTTGATTGTAAAACACTTATTTTTGCATATTTAATATTTTTGTTGCATCTTCGTTTGACGGTTATTTAACCGTCCAATAACCGGAAGACCCAGCAAGCTATATTAAGGTCGGGAAGGGGCTGTGTGAACCACCCCTTCCTACTCCGTCAAAGGTTGTGTCAAGGGCACTCGTATAGGCTTTCCTACAAAATTGCTTAAAGTAGTATGCTTCCAAGAAGTTTGTGAATATCATCCGGTGTTTTAACGACATATTTGCGACTGTATGTGGAACGCTGTAAAAGCTTTCCTGCGAGGAATGGTGTCCAAAAATGTACCCTCTTCATTTTTTTACATCTCTTCTTTGGTGAACTAATGAGGCGAACTCTGGAAGATCTCTTAGTGCAAGAACGCTGTCGATGTTGAATATAATGACTACACAGTTCTTGTTTTGCAAAAGAGCGTGAAGCGCAAGCAGCGGTAGAATAGCTGTCCAAGTTCATCCTGTCCTTCCACATATGCTTTGTACCCACAAAGTGCAAAATCATGCTGCGGGACCTAAATTTTTTGAACACTTCCCTGGAAATTCAGGTCACTCTGCAATTTGTGGAACGCTTTACATGTTTGAAAGTTGCAATAATCCTGGCGGCAATGTGACAGACGAAGTTAACGCGTGAACCTTAATGTCAAAACTGCTTTTGAAATTTACGCTGCTCATAACATCAAAACGGCATATCCCACAGTCTCAAAGATGGATACATCGGCCTACATTGCGGGATTTCTAGTACGGCTGCAAGGATTGCCTACTTAGAGGTGAGGATATGTGGCAGACTCAGACCCTTGACCATCGATTCACCAGATCTATGGGAGTCGGCTAGTGTCATCGAATCAATAATAAGGTGAACAGGAAAGCAGTCATTGGTAAAGTTGGCTTTCCTAAAGACCAATTGCTGAAATGCGCCACGTGTTTCTCAGGAAAGCGAACTCGTCTTCGATGAAGCAGCTGGGTAAACCCAACACTTTAAGCTGGTTAAGCCGTGTACTTCGTATGCCAGCGGACCGTATACCTCGTAGGACCCACTTCTCCTGGCCATGCATCAGATGGAGATGAACGAGAAGCGGTCAACACATCTTTTGGAAACGAAGAATGAAAAACCTTTCTGTTTGGAGGAATGCCCCCAAACGAACAAATACAGCTTGCTAACAATTTATCTTATACACTAAAACCTTGGTTCCTCCATTTCACCCATCCATTAGTATCCTATCGGACTGTTTGCTTATTTTATATTCTGGTTCATTTGAATCAATATCCCGAACGGTTCGGTTGCTCGCAGTACAGCTTCCTCAACCTCGTTTGTCTTCTGGATTCCAGTGTAACTGACTAGTACGACTGAAACAGTAGTAGAGACCATAACACTTACCATTCAGCTAAGCCGCTGTGGAAACTTCTGCCTCCTTAG